>VXAX01005379.1:1951644-2199711 GCA_013399835.1 Leptocoma aspasia | reverse complement strand
ATGTCTATTATAATTTGACTGACACAATTTTCTACCTGCCTTTCAAATTTGGAGGCCCTAAAAAGCCTCTTTCTCCTGCCGTCTGCTATGACAGAGACATCAGTAAAAGCAAGTTCAGTTGCCATCCCTATGTTAGAAGCCCCTGATGCAGCCTGATTCCACACCCATCTCCTCTCAATCAACAAAATCTTATTCTCAGTATATTTCATCTTACTACACCTTACTATTTTAATGTGAAGAATTTATCAGTAAGGTTCTAGAACCCAAGTTAAATTCTGTTAGGGTACCTCTAATACTTGCATTACTATGGGCAGTGTGGGTGTGCAAGGACGTTCTTAACAGGATTTCTAAATTTTCTTCAGCACATCAGTATCAATCAGGTGCCATATCTGGGGATCAGAGCAATCAGCTGACAACATTACAGGTTCTGGTAAGCAAGGCCACTGCTCAGGTAGATAGATACAGTTCAGAATTTTGTTCTTTTAAAATTAGAACCTCACTTTGAGGTTCTTATGAGGTGCCATTAAAACAATTATAAATTACCTGTGCAGGAGTGTCTGAATTCTTGCAGTGCTATAACTGATCACTATTACTCACTGTATTTTACAGATGAGAAAACTTTCCTGTTTCAGAGCTTACACATAGTCTTGCAGTCAGACCTGTATTATCAAAGGAGGTTTTTCATTTAAGGAAAAAATAAATTAGTTTTCAACTAACTGTCCAAAGCTATCCAGCACTTCTTGCTCTACATAGCATCAAAATTCAGGAACTGAACTCAGCAACCATTTACTAACTTGACACTGAGCCATCCCTTTCTGTATCTGAACTAATATTAAAGCCATAGCAATAGTCCAAATCCTTTCATGTATGGAAATTAAATATAACAACAAACACCACATGACAATGCCAACAAAACCTGTGCAAGGAAGAAATTCAGGCTTGACCACATATATTCACATTAGTCAAATCACAGTCCCCATGCAAAGCTTCAGAAGACTTCAGTTGAAGCACTAAGTTTAAAGATTAACATTGTTAAAGCTTGAAATATGATCCTTATCAAATTTGATGGCACGTGGAGGTTGAGAAGAGGTAAGAGTTTGTAACATAAAATGTGTGTTGCTCAGTATCACCAAAATTATGCCAAGTGCAAAGGTTTATCACCTGAAATCCAGACCACAAAAATCCTCAGCCTTACTCCAGTCGTGTTAGAGGTTGCGTCTCTTTAATTAACAAAGCCTTTTTATTTTGTGATATGCACCTTTGCCAATCCCCTGATAACGTGTTGAAATGTGCAAAAAAAGATGCCAGGGAAGCCAGAGAACAGCTTTTACAAGGTCATTATATACATTTGGTGATATAATTTCATTAGAGCCAACTTTTGCCTGGTTGTTCTCTTTTTCATTCATTCCAGTTAAAAGATTGAGAGGAAATGGGCTGAAAAATAGTTATAAAGTAAAATTGAAATATACTCAGTTCAAACTTTTGAAAAAAGCAAAGCAAATTTATATACTTTTATTTTTATATAGCTCACTAAGTTCTGCTGTTTAAAAAAAAAACATAAAAGCAAAGTCAGTTATCTTTATCTTGGCAACATTTCACTTCCATTGGTGTGTTCTCTTTTCCTCAATTATTTCTCTCCTTTGGTATCTTGTTCAGTTTCCTGAAGAAGCAGAATAGCACAAATCTATGGACCAGAGCAACTGTACTGACATGACAGCAAAAAACCCTGAAAGATTTTTACTTAGTTTTTTTTTACTACCTCCTCACTAACATGCCTCAGGGCTCAGATTGCTTTGTTGTCCTTTCTCAGATGGAATAAATATAATAATCCACAACTTGTGCCACTGAGACTGTAGAGACAACGATAATGAAATAGGACCCTAAGTGGAATGATGTGAACTGATTTTTTTCTGAAAAGATTTTTCCTTCTAAAACTGAGCTAAAATGTTGCTCTTTGAGTCAAATCTAGCACAGACTTAAGCTGGACCATGACCTGGCCCACAGTGCATCACTATAAACACACGCCCATGCAGAGCAAATAAAGCCAAAATACTGCAAAAATTGTGATAAGCTGAAAGAAATCACTAAATTAACAAAACAAGTTTTAAGGGAAGGACACCATAAAGTTAATTCCCAAATCTTCAAGACAAGATGAAGGCTTAATTAAAACCTCTGGGCAAGGTTTAGTAGTTAGAGAAAGAAAGCACATATACATTCTCCTCCCTTTAGATAAATCAGCGTGCAATTACTGCAAGACCAGCAGACTGGGAAATTAAGAGGAAACCCCCCTGTGTTACAGGCCCCAGCTTGCCTGTTCCCTGTATTCCTGTGATTATCTGGAGCGTTGGCCTCTGCCAAAAATCAGGATGAAATTTTAATGTAATGCAATTTCCTCATTTTCAAGAAGGAACTTGTGAAAGCAGAGCAACAACCCAGCCCCACTGCACCTTTCCCTTGTGCAGCCTCTGACTCCTAAACAGCACCAGCAACCTGACTGGAAAGGAAATCCAGTGGTCCTGTCAGCCACTGCTAAAATGAGATGCAAAGGTGTCAAGAGCTCACCATATTATAGCAAAACTCTAAATATAAACCATATATTTTTGAAGAACATGAAACATAAAATATATTTTTTACAGCAATACTATAAAATCAAGTACTGAAACCATCTCACCTGTGCTTCAGCTAAATGGGGCTGTTTTACTGGGAAATTAAGTGTTTTCATTGATTAAAACTGATTTGATATATAAACCTGTTTCAAGTATCTTTATATCTGTGGGATTTGGGTTATGACACTTTTCTCAAGTGCATATGCTCTAACATATAAGCAAAAACAGTGGAAGTTTTATTCCCCAAGATGAACAATACTTATCCTGGGAAATGTGTCAGGTTTCTCTGAACTACTGGCTTACAAAATCCCACAAGGGGAAAGTGAACAACAACCTGAGCTCTAAATCTTACATGCCATTATGTTGTTTTGGGGTGCAGGAGAAATGTATTTCAAGTCCCCTGAAACGGTTCCCTTCTCAAGGAGGAATTCTGGAATACTTTCTGCTCTTCCTTTTGAGTAGTGCACCTTATGCTCCAAATCATTTAGCAAAAGCTCATCTGTGAATGCAAACCTAGTTGCAGAGATTTTAGTTTCTGGCTTGGGATGAATCCACAATCACTGTTGTTGTTGTCTCTCACCAATGTGAGTCACCATCTGGCAGCGAGCTACAGCCCAGGAAACTTCTATAACTTCCCCTTAATTTATTCTTTGGGTTTCTCACCCTTGTTTAGGATGATATTACCAGAAACTGATCCAGATGTTACAGGGAGAGGCAGGAGATAAGTAGCTATGAACTGGCTCAGACAATTCTCTGCAAGGCTTGGATTCCCAACAGTTATTTCAGACAACAACTGCAAGCAACCACAGAAAACTTAAGAGTTCTTTTGGCTGGAGAATAATTAAATGGATAATTTATACCGGTCATGATTCAGCCAAGCATTTAACTACACAGGTAAACACAGTGTATATTGAAATCAACTGCAAGTGGTTATTAGCACATGTGTTAAATTAAGTCCTGTTTCAGAATTTTGTGAAATCAGTGTCTGTTGTGTGAAGCAGAAAACACATCTGACATAGATGGCTGCTGGATTGCAAGTTTAAGTCTATTTTGCCTCTAGTAGGTTTGGGCTGGGATTTAAATTAGATTTGAATAAACTGAACCAATGCTAAGCTGAAGCATCCTAGAGCTCACATACATAAAAACATTTCTATTAAATATGGTTATAGGAACCGATTTTCCACTAAAAAAATATTTAAAAAATTAATAAGTAATAAAAGAAAAAATAACAAAAAGGAAAAAAAATTCAAAACAGATCTAAAATTAAACATCAACTTCAGTGATTTTCCAAGCACCTCCACTCTCTGGTGAGGACAAGTCTCCAATCTGAGAAGCAAGTATGTTTGCAAAGGCCTGGAATTCTTTGAATTCTGGCAACTGAAGTTCAAAGGTGATCTCTTCAGCCAAACAGAAGATTCTCTCATGCTTTTCTATCTTGGAAGGTACCTTGCACCTCTACAAGGTTATTAAGAATTTTGGTGATGGATTCTGGCCTTCTTTAGTGGGTGGAGTTATCTCTTTCCTCTTTCCCCAGAGTCTCCTGCCGGGGTCATGCTGAAGTAAGAAAATGATGGCAGCATTTACAAGCTCCTCCAGGCTCCCTGTGTTTAGGGCACTTCTCCTACAATCCACAGGGCTTTCCTGATGAACAGCAGACTTCCACAGCCTTCCCAGTGATCCTTACACACTAACTCCTAAGCTGACCAGTGCAGCTCAGGGAGGTGCATCTAACACACTTGTGAGAAATGTGTCAGGGTGTTGTGTCCCACAGACACAATGTGATCACCAAGGCAAAAAGGGACACAGGGTCCTGTGTCTGCCAGGTCACTCACAGTCACTGCTTTCACTGGAAAAGTCTCAGGTGTAGAAATAGTACTGATTTAGAAAGCACAGATCCGCAATAACAGGACTGAGTTAGAGGAGAACCACATGCATTATTTAATCCTTAGCAATCACAATCCTCTTTAGCTGCTCTGGCATCTCAGCCTGTGAGTCGGGCTAATTGCTCCCTCCCAGTGACTTGGGGCTGGCTTTCCCAGGGTGTTCTCAGTGTGATGTGTCTCAGACCTATCTGTAGTGTCACACTGGGAGCTCATCAGGCTGGGATCATTAAAGATGGATTTTAAACCTGCCCAGAGCTCCTGGCTGTAGCTGAAGTACAACCACCTCTTTTTTCCTGCTTCCCTGGCTCTCCTTTTTTCTGTGAATGGGCACAGGGATATCACATGATAACATGGGAACGCTCCCCTCCCTTCTCTCTCTTAAGAGTGTTTTAATTAACATTTCTATTATACACACTCATTACCACATTCCTGGCTTTGGCTTTAAACTGGTCATTCTTGTTACAAGCCCTCTAGGACATAGTGGTAAAACTTTACACATCTTATATTGCAGCAATTATTAATCACAGGTACAGTTTAGTGATTGAACTGCAGCAACTGCTACCGGTCTCAGCATAAGACTTAAACAGAGACAAATGACAACACTGGGAATGGTGGGACCTGTGTAGGGTGAAACTCTCTTGACCTCATTAGTTTTATAGGACCCTTTGGGGGCTTTATCACATCTGCAGCTATTCCACAGCCCCACTGTGTCTGGCCAAGTGCTTCTGTGGCAGAGCAGGTGTGTGGGATGCACTTACTAAGGAGATCTGCCAAATCCATGGACGATGAAAGCACACACTTTGGTTACTGGGTGTCAGAAAATGCCCCTCAAAAAAGCACAAAGCAGATCAGCAGATATTTCCTGGCAGAGGTGGAGGTGGGCAGCAGGATTTCCCAGTAAAACCTAGAAGGTTAACACCTGAGACAGAGTTGGGACTGTCAAAAGAAGAGCTGAACTTGGGTAAATCCTTGCAGTGGGATGCTTTTAGCCAAAAGAGAACAAGCAGCCACTAGAAGGAGAGATTGTATCTCCCAGCTGGACTTTGCCTCTCCTGCCTATCTCCTGCACAAACCTGGTACAGCCCAAAAAGCAATCAGGCTAAAAAGTATCTTTGTTGGTGTTACTGGGCAGCTTTCAACTGGATCCATTCCCTCTCCAGATCTCCTGTGTGGGTGGAAGAAAAGCCTTTTCTGTACTTGTATTAGTCCTAAGGGACTGCAGGAACGTACCACTGGCTTAACTATAGGCTGGTGGTGTTTCAATATTTTTTTTCTGATAGCACTTCATCCTTTTTGTGTTTGCCTGGGCTTAGATGGTGATTAGTAGGCATCTTATAAGCATGTGGAACAACTGAAATAGGAAACTGAAAGGGAGGCTTTATATGCAGGCTTAGCCTAGTGGGAATAAGATCTTTCATAGATCCCTCTAATTGCTTTAATAATTAAGAAACAATTTTGCTAAGCTGCATTTTACTTGATTTTAATAAAATCAATCATGTAGAGCCAAGAATTTAGGCAGCACTTCAAGCGCTTACAGAGAAAAACACATCTCTCTTAATTTGTGCCTTCAGGAAAAATTAATAAAACGTGTGTGACTATCTAAACTGAGTTTTAAAAGCCTGCTCTGTGTTCATGAATTCCTTCAGTGCTGGCAAAACTAATGACACTGGTCAATAAGTGCCCTAACCATGCTGGTTTAGGGGTTTATGGCTCTGATGCAGGTAAACCATGTGCTTCACTTGCATCTCGACCTTGTACTTTGCTTTAAACAGCTAAATGATCCCGTTCAACCCAAAGGAACTACATTTAGACCTAAAATAAAGCATACTCTCAAGCAATTTTATTCTGGGGGCCTCTACTTTCCATTGTTTACACAAGCCAGTGAATTTTCACTCTAAGTTAAAATTATCCAGATTTTCACATTCGAGACAATAGGAGACCTCTGATTTGAACGGGTGGAGGCTTGGAAGTTTTGTAACACAGAGTTGGCATTTGAGAAATAAGGTTTGAAAACCACCCCTCTATATCTCGAAAGGGAAAAACTCTGGGCTCAGTCAGGCTGCCATGAAAATTCAGGGTAGCTCCACAGAAAAAATAAATGCCCACTTGACTGATCCCACTGAATTTTCTGTGCTTTGGATTATTCCTTTACATTTCCTTTCCTCCACACATTCCCAGAGTCAGTGACATCCACCAGTGCACTCCAGACCTGGCTCAGTTAGGAAGCCTTTATGGAATATGAGATGTTTGTTTGGTGAAAATAAGTAAATAAGCAAAGAGCACCTACTCAGACCTAAATAAAATGCCATTTATTTAACAAGTCTGAAGCAGAGGGTGTATCCATCCCAAAATACAGAGGTATCCCAGCCACGATTAAGGAATTAAAGAATATATATATGAAAAGCATTGGGTTGAGTTTGGTGGGGTTTTTTTTCCTAATTTTCACACTTAAAAATCATTGGGGTTTTTTTTAAGAACTCTTAAAAGAGTTTCCTCTTCAACCTACTTTTAGAAATACACCCTTTTAGCTGCATAATAACTCCAACAAAAAACTCATTCTCTGTGTCCATTTATCTACCTGCCAGAGGTAAAGTAACATTAGAAGTTCTTGGAGGAGAGAAAAAAAAAAAAAGTCGAAGAAGTGCTGCCACAAATGGTACAGGGAATAAAAACTACATTCTGCCAAGATAAAACTGTGAACTTAGTGTCTGTGTTGTAGCCAGCTGCTGGGGGGTTAAACACTAGCCTGGCAAGGTAGGAATTTCTGTTCCTTTAGGGAAAAACACCCCACACGATTGTCAGAGAAGTGACAAAACCCCGAATATCTGTGCTGTAGCTGTCCCTGCAGCTGTCAGCTGCCTGTGCCGGGCAGTGTCCCGCGCCTCCCAGCGACATTGCGTTTGTCACTAGATGTCACTGTGCACACGAGCGTGTGCTGGGGCTCGGGGCAGCCTGGCACCGAGGCTGGGGACATGGGCAGGACAGTGCTTGAGCACTGCTCTGCGCCTTTGCTTTCGCCACCCGGACTCGCACCCATCCCAGTTTTCATTTTGGAGCAGAAGCACCTTTATTCACTTCCACAGCAAATGTTTCCATAGTTGATTTGAGGGATAACTCCTTTGGTTCTTCCCTTTTGACTGTGAAAATTCCCTTAGTGTGACACTTTGGTGTATCCCAGCTCAGACTGGACCAAGCAGAGGAGCTGGCATTGGGACTGGTGCAGGAAGGGAGCTCCTTCCAGCCACGTCCCTGGGCTGAATTTAAAGGACACCTTTCCCTGAGCTCAGCGAGCAGCCAAGGAGCAGAGCCTGAATTACTGCCTGAGTTCCCAGCAATCCTCACAGATCCAAGGGTGCAGTGAAGGTCCCACATGGGCCCATCCCTTGCAGGATTTACCCTGCTGAAACACCTCTGCTCTCAAGACTGGAGCTCAGCCTGAAGAGAAAGCCAGCCTGGGAGCTACCTATCACAGTCCTTTACCCTTACTGTTATCCATCCATAAGTTATGCCTACATCCCTATGGATTATCCAGCAATAAAAACTTTCACATCCGCCATCCATCCGTCCATAGGAAAGCAGCTGACAATGTTTTGGCCATAATTGTCTTTCAAATGTGACTTTTCCATGAGTATCTTGTGAGATTTTTCACTAAGTCACATAATTTGTCTGCCCTCTGATTGGGGGCTGAAGCAATAAGAAAAAAATTAAAATCAAAGTGATTTCAAGACAGCTGCACCAATTTCTCATTAAAAGATACTTGAAAATAGCCGTGTGATTTTAACTTTTTGGCAAACTTCCTTTTGGACAAAAATTCATTTACTTAAACATTCACAGATATTAAATTACACTAGTCACAGAAGGAATTAAAGTGAATGCACAGGGATAGATATTAGCTGTTGTAAAGCAACACTACTCCAGAGACTTCTGATTTGCATCAGTTAGGAATTTGGCAAGCACGTTTTATTTGGTTCAATATTCACAGAAAATTTCCCATTCAACCAGATTTACTAGAGCTTGTTAAAATTCTCTTTAACAGTTTTAGATAGGAAGCTCTATAAACCACTAACTTTTCTTTTTTCTTCCTTTTTTTTTTTTTTTGGTGTAAGAGATGATACATTTGCAAAGAGATTTTTTTGTGATTTTAAGATAGGGTCAAGTGTGGGAAAGACACTGAATGGCAAAGGCAGATTATCTTGATCATCAGCTCAGTGTAAGAAGAATAAAGGATCATTTTATGGATCCCCATCCTTTGCTCGAAGAGGTACTTCCAGTAAAATATTGGATTTGGTAAATAACCAGAATCAAGGCACATGACAGATAGAAAGACTGGAGCAAAAACAGCATAGAAAATTCCCAGTGATAAAATCTGAATTTGCATTTTGCTTTCACTAAGAAAAAAAAAAATTGCTGTGCTGTGACTGGAGGAGTGTCTGAGCATTTCCAGCTTCCTGCAAATGTAAATTTACAATGTTGTCCACAAAAACCACTGCTGCCTGTGATTTTGACATTTGCTTTCAAGAAATATTTACACACAGTTAATTTGAAATATTGACTACTGAGAACACAGACAAGAAGCAGTCATTGCAAAAGGCAGTGATGTAGAAATTCCAACATAATACTGATATTTACGCATTACTTGCCTGGCTAGAGAGTACCAGATTGCTGGCTGGGATGAACCAGTGGCATCCTGTTACTTATGTCAGAAGACAAATCCTAGTGCTCATCTCTTTTTTCTCTCTAGCTCTAAATATTCCATAGTTTCTTGTTTTTAAAAGAAAAAGAAATCTCTATAAATTTTGCTGGAGAGAGAGGAGTCCACATTGCGCGTCAAAGCTGACCCAGATCCCCCCACACAAACCACTTCACATGCTTTGCAGGTGACTTTTTGCAATGCTTATCCTATTTTACATCTCAAAATTAAATAACCTTTGTTCTTCTTAGCAGTCATTTGAATAATTCATTTTATTCTATGGCAGACAAAATAAACATCTGACATATCCAGCTCTGTTCCTTCCACACCAGTTTCACCCTGCTGTGATTTAGCTCAGAGAGCAATTCAGTTTTCTCTGCCAGCCTAGCACCTCAGTTCAGCAATAAAATAATTTAATTTTCAGCAGTACGTAAAATTGAATGAGAAGAGTGGAGCAGAATAAATTCCTTAGTAAATTAAATACTGTCTGAGTGTTACTAAAAATGTTTCAGAGCCTTTATCTAATATCCAATGCATCACTGCAGGCTATCAGTTCAGTTTAGCCCCAAAACAATATGGGCAACTCTGTTGTGTTCATTTTCTAGCTATAGAATTACCAACAGAAATATCAGCACTGGAAAGAAGTAAACCTAACAAGCCACTTGCAAAAACACCATCACTCTCCTGGAAATACAGAAATCCTTCAAAATGTTTCTTCACACGAAAAGAGCATTGTAAAATTATAAATTCAGTGATTTCTAAAGAAAGGCTTTGAAAATAATTTGTGAAGGAGTGAAGAAACCTGACATGGGAAAAGGCTGCCCTGTGTTTTCTGCTGGCAGAATCCACATCTCAGATCTGTGTGGTGGCAGTACCCACCCACAAGTGACAGCCAGTTCCACAACACAACTCATCCCCAGCTTTGGGGAGCTGGCTCTGGCCAGGTGGTTAAAGGATAACTGTAGGAATCAACTGCATCCCCTTCCCATCATCCTGTCACCAAGGCACACGCAGTTCCACAGGAAAAGGGTCCCACTCAAGGCCCTTGGAAGACTTTGAGCAGTTCCAAAATGTCCACACGTAGCATATCTTCTCACATCCAGCTGCAAAGGGATGGACAGGTACAGCAAAGGACAAATCCTAACCTATCCTTTTCCCCTAGGGCACTGCAAAGCTCTCCACTAAGGTGTTACCTTTGGAATTCCCCCACAAGAAGGTAGGCCAGGAGGAGACAAGGGTAGAGGGAGGACTTCACCAGGCACTGTGGAGTAACAGGGACTAGAGGTATAACTAACACTGGCAAGAAGGGATTCAGCCACAGATTGGGGCAGGAAGGATTCAACTGATGGAACCAAAGAGAAACCCACATAAAACCTGTGCTGAGGCGTGCACCAGTGGCATGTGGAACTGGAGCCTCATAACTGAGGTTATTCTTACTAAGCCTTAGAACTAAGACGTGGAAGTTCCTTAAACTCAGTGCTCCACTCTGATAGTGTCACCCACACAAGACCTATTTACTCCAGGGTCATTGGAAAGGCTCTTCTTGGAGCTCACAGGTTGCTTGTTCTCTATGCAGGAAAAATGTCAAATCCCATTGCTCCTCACAACCTCAACAGGGAGAGAGAGAGTAGGAGCACATGCAGCTTTCTCTGCTACCTCAGAGGTTTATTTGTCCACCACTCCTCATGATCTCAGGGTGTAATGCTCATCCAAGTGATGAACACACATTGGCCTTTCACTTGATACTAGAGAGAAAAAAAAAAAAAAAAGAAAGTGAGCAAGCTGAACCAGGACTTGTATGGAGCCTTCAGAGACTGGAAAAATCTCTTCTATTAACCAACTTTTAAAAGAAGTTTGTTCTCTCCTGCATCAAGGCATCTCCTTTAGCATGCTTGCTGATGAGTCATCCAGGCAGTGGTTTGTGTTTAGGCCCTTGGGAAGGAAATACAAGGCTGGAATCCAGAAATCAAAGGAGAGAGGAGTAAGACTTCTGATGTTGCTCTGAGTAGTAGTAACAGTCTCAATGAGGTCAAGATTTGGCCCTACAGATTTAACTTGAGTGGAAAACATCATGACACAGGGATCCCAGGTATTTCTGCATAGTTTGTTGAATTCACATATCCATGCAGTGGCTGCTTTCTTGTCCAGTAAATCTGTGGGAAGATTTCTCAGCTGGTTTGGGATAAGCCTTCGTCAGACCCAAGGGCAGCTCTTTTAAGTCTGAATTTGCTTTGCTGGGACATCTTTGGATTAACTGATGTTACTGGGATCTTGCTGGAGCAGTTTGCCATGTTCCACTGACTAGTACTCTTACAGCTGTTTTTTAAAAAGTTATTTAAAGCAGGTGCCACTACAGCCCATTTTTGAGGACTTTTTCCCATCTAGGCCTGTTGGAGGCAAGGCGAGGGTTCACCTGCCATCAGCACATGAGGAACTCATTCAGCTGCTCCACCACTTTCTTATTATTGTTCTGTGACTGCCCTGTGGCACATAAAACCTTCTGGAGCACTTGGCCTGAGGCAATTAGTGCAATCCCTGCCCCTCAGGTAGGAAATAAATAAAGACTCTGTCACTACCAAATAAGCTGTGAAACAAAGCTCCAAGGACATTTGCCAGAGCAGGTGACCGAGAAGGCAAAGTTGCTGAGCCATTAATGTACTGTGATGGAAATAAGTGTATGATACAACTTGGCTGCCAGCATCCTTAATTACAGGACATGGCATCATTTGATTCACAATGGAATAAATGGTGATATTTATATATTTGGACGTTTGAATGAGGATTTCCTGATTTCCTGATGAAGTCATTCCTTTATTACAGCAGCACCTTTCATGGCTCTCTACAGCTGAGGTCAAGTCAGCATTTCCATTAAAATACCAAACCTATTTTCAGGGCTTTATTATTACCCATTTATAGAAAACCCCTGTGCCGGATGAGATTTGGCATACAGGGCCTCAGCCCAGGATAGAGAAAGGGAGAGGTGGGGATTCTTCTCATTTCTTTGCTGTAAGTGCACAAATAAATACACAAACACTAAGTAGCAGCAAATGATGTCTTTTAAAGACTAATAAATCCTGCAAAAGCTTTTTGTTGTAAATCCTAAACACAAACTTCTGCTCTGGAGTACACGGGGGGAGAATATTAACAACTATTAAGCACTTCTGTCTGTGAAAGCAACTGCTTCCCATGTGCAGCGACTTCTTTTCCAAGAATAATTTTACAACTCATTTTACTAACTGAAGACTCTGCACAATTAATAGAACAGACTTCAGACGGGGGTCAGCACAGTAAACAAACTGAGAGCTTTATTCCAGCAGTGCTCTTGTGCTGATGGAAACGCAGAGAGTTCTCCCAGCAGCAACAAACCTGTGCCAGGGAGAGCAGGAGTCAGGCCCTGTGCTCTGCCCAGGAGCCCTCAGACAGGAGGTTGTAATGACTTCAAAAGAGCTGTTGTGCTCTTTCATGAGAATAATCAATGTACAATACAACCTTGTTTATCCAAAGGGCTCAGGTGACACTTAGGACCTCCTGATAAAAGGTGCTGGGCATGAGGGAGGGAAAGGTCCAGATGGGTGTGACAAGATCATCCTCCAGAGACCAGAAATCACTTCTGCCTGCTGGAAACTGGGAAAATGTGTCCCCCAAACCCTTTGTCCAGCCCTCTCTCTGCAGCAGACACTTTTTGGAACTCAACCTAGTCCCGAAAGAAAGCTCCTGCGCCAGCTCACAGAAGGCATGCAGTGACAGCATGGCCATGGAGAAGTTTTTTCCTGACACAGTGTCAGCCCACAGCAAGTATTTGTCCAGGACTTCAGGAATGGGACACTGATCCTTCCATGCCCCAGGGTGCCCGATCACACACGCATTTGGTTTCTTCTGTTTGGTGGAAGGAGGCTGCCAAAGGAGCCTGCTCTGCCCCACCCTCTGCCTTTTCCAAAATGTCACACTTTGAGAGTCAGGGCCCTGTGCCTGCAGTGGCCAGGAAGGGTGGAGGAGCTTGAGCTGTCAGGAGGTTTGGTGGCTCACTATTTAATTTCTTTTTGCTTTGTGCTTTCTTTTATCTGCCACCTTGACACCAGAGCCCTGGGTCAGAGTGATGGTGCCCTTCAAACACCTCCCAAGGGCTTTTTCCCAAAAAGCAGACCACCTGAAAAGAAACCTACTTGGCTATGTTTTCACACCCACACACTGGAATTTTAGAGTTCCTAATGACTTGCCCATTGCCTGATCATCCTGTGCACACTGCTGGTCCTTTCCTTGGCTGTGCCATATTCCCTTTGGCACATCAGTGTGGCTCTTCTGGTGTTCCCATTAATTCAAACTGAATGGGAACCCTGAGCAACACGCTGCTCCTAGAAGATGGCACGTGGGGTGGAGTTTGGAATGTGATGTGGCTGTATTAAAGGGGAATGAAGGAGAAGGGATTACAAAGTGTTTATCTGTGGACAAGCTGGAAGTAAGATTGCCACCTACATTTTAAATTTTGGCACTATTCTGTTTTCATATTTTGCAAAGCCCATGAAAATAGAAGATGCTACAGCAACTGGGGCTGGTCTGGTTATGGTAATGCAGAAATCATTGTAATTTAAAAATGTTGTTTGGGTGTTTTGGTTTGTAAAACAAGAAAAAAGTCCCAAGCAAAACACACACACACACACATAAATATATGCATCCCAGCAAAATACAAGATGTTTCTCCCTTCTTATTTAGGGACATGAAGGTGGTAGGATGTTGGGACCAAGGAATCAGGTGAAGGAAGGATTGGATGAACTCTGACTTGTCTGCTGTGTCACTGTCACTCACAAAGATGAGCTCACAGGCGTTTTGCTCACAAAAGGAGAAGTTTTCTAACATGAGTCTCCCTTTGGCACCAGGGCTGCATCCACTACTTCTACTCCCAGGGCGTGATGAGCTCAGACTTACTGAAAACTGGTCTAATGGAAATGGTGGTTTCAAACCCTGTACATCAATGGGGACCATTTCAGAATGTCTCCAGGACATGCTGTGCAGTTGTGCAAGGACAAACTGCGTGATGATTAACATAAAAAACATGTCAAATGCAGGCAGAGTCCTGGATAATTCCTTTCCTTGAAGCACAGACAGTGCTGCCTGGCTGAGGATGCTGCCTTTTCATCCAGAACTGTCCCATATAGCACAACCAAACGTGAGTAACAGGGGTGGGTAAAACAGCTCTTACATCCACCCAAATTCTACTCCAGTCTTAAGTATCCTATCTGCTGCTTATTCAGAGCCTCATATTCAGCAGGAGAAGCCAAACCCAGCAGCTACTACAAAACTGCCTTGCATTGGGGTCTCAGGCTCATGGGGGAGTGGGAATGCAGCCCTGATCTGCTCAGGTTTGACACCATGCTCTGCGTTGTCTGAATCACTCCCATGCCATCATGATACACCAGGGATTGCCATCCCTTAGGTCATCACCTAACCCCCAGGAGGATTTTGTGCTCTAAGGCACAGAAATCCTTGATGTTTTCTTTGTGCAAGTCTGCTAATCTAAGTGGGATGGCAGGACTGTAAAACACTGAGTGTCTGTAACTCATGTCTCATGCTCACTAACGTGGACCAGAAGCGAACAATTGCAGCACTCAGTGACACCCTTGTATTGCACCAACATTTGTGAAAACAAACCCACAGCTGCAGCCCCCTCTACCTTAAACAAATGCACTGCTGAGCAAACAGCCTCTCCAGAAAAGACTTTGAGCAGCACAGAGACAGCCACACTGGGGCAGGGTCCCACTGAGCTCCAGAACTGATCCTGTCTCCAACAAGAACCAGTAGCCCAGACCTAGGGACAGAGTATGAGAAACAGGGCAACAACCTGAGCACACTCTGCATGCAGGCAGAGAAGACCAAAGATGCTCTTTGCTGCTTGCACTTTGGAAACTTCATGTGCTCTTGGTGCAGTGACCTACAGAGTAAGGAATCCCTAAGAAATCACTAATAGGTGGTGTCTCATATAGCTCCACTGAGACTGAAAATGAGAAATAAAACACAGACTCTTCGGGAGAGTTGCCTGTGTATTTCACTGAAACATTTTAGATTTCCAAATGTTTCCTATTATTTATCATTTATATATTTGCTCTTTTGAATTCCAGGGTAATGGGCCAAGTCTAGGAAGACTAGAACAGGATCCAACCAAACCAGAATAGAAAATTAAATCGTCACTTTGCTCACAAAAACACAACTCCAGCCCACAAAAGCAAGAAAAATCAGCCTAAGGGCTCAAATACCATGCTTGCCTCAGTGTGCTGCCTTTCAGGGAGTCTCCAAAGCAGGGGTGATTTCACAGGTCACACACAATGCCCAGGCACCACAAGATGGGTTAAGGAGGGAGTCCCAGCCTTAACTCCACATGTCGCTCCTCCTGTGGTTTCAAATCAGACTCTCAAAGTTAGTACAACCTACTTTTTGTGGTTTAATAAATCACATACTTCAGCTTATGTAATGACTCAGAGTGAGTGATTGTATTCTCTTCTGGCCCAGAGGTGATGTGGTCATATCCCAGCTCTGTAAGGCAATGGAAATCAATGGTTGCTGCTGGATTCATTTCAGGCAGGCTGGGGTGTGTGGAGGTGGTGAGGGGCTGGCTCAGACTTTGAAAGTTTACTAGTTCCAGATGGAGTTGTTTACAAAAAATAAAACATTTTTGAATCAGCTTGTGGTTCAAATCTCCTTCCTGACCTTCCCTTACCAAAACAGACTAAAAAGCCATGGCTGAGTCCTTCTGCTGACTGACAGCCTGTTACACACGATCTACTTTTCTCCTTGTTTTTAAACATTTTGCAAGTCCAACTACCTGCTGAAGTTTAAACATCCTTAAGAGCTGCACAGGGATGTGAAGTCACATGCTGCTCAGTGCCAAGGTTTGCTCTCCTGCACATCCAGCAGTGAAACCTGAAGCTGCACATATCCTCCTCATTAAAGGCTTTCCCATTACACAGAACTCTCTTGCATGAAGCACTTTGGCACCCCGATTGATTAAATCCCTTTGAAATCCTCTCCGTTACAACACAACTCTGTTGCCGAGAGCAAGGAGGAGGAGTGGAGGGAGACTTTGCCTGTGTTATAAACTTTTGGGTTTCCCTGCAAAGGAGCAGAAGCAGCAGAGAATGAGCAAAGGGCACTTGTGGATGAGGCCTGACCCTGCTGGTACAAATGGCAGAGCCAGACTCAGGCCCGAGACTGAGCCAAAGTGTTGCTCAATCCCACTGTGCTCCTGGCACCCTCTGCCCATTGGGAGGGTGAGGCTGGAGACCACATGGACACAAGGAGCAGTGGACTGAGATTCCTGCAGGTAGGAAGCCCAACCAGAGTTGTGGCATCCCCATTTTTTTTAATTCCAGCACCACCCTGCCATGGGCTCTGCTGCCTTCAAGCGATGCAAGCAGCAGCTGAGAAAAGGGACCTGCTCTGACAGAGGCATGGCAGATTTCCCCCATGATTAACTGGTGTAAGGGACAACCCATTGCCACTGTAGCTTTGTTGAAAGCTCTTTCTCCCAGCAAACCTCGAGAACTTGGGACTCAGCCATCTACATTTACAGAAGTCATTGGTTTCTCATAAATAAGACCGAAGAGGATTTGTTGCAGGAACAGTGTCTGAAAAATGTAACCTAGTTTACAGTTTAAAGGGGGTTTATTACCTTTTTTTTTAAGGAATAAAATCCATACATCATGTGTCTGGCATTGTCTGTGCTCTGTGGGCAGCTTATAAGAAGCCAGCAAGAATGGCTGGTTTTCCACACAGGGTTGCCCTGCTGTGATCCACAGAAACCCCCCCTGCCCTCTTCAGAAGGCATCTCTCCCCTTTGAAAATGTGGTGTTCACAGTTTCCTCTCATATAACACAATCCAACAGGCCCCCACCACATCCATTTTCAGGGGGTAGGAGTCACAACATGTGCAAAGATGCTGCAGGGAAAACTGACTCAGCGGTGTCAAGAGCAAAGGAGCAGGATAGTTGCCCACGAGCATTTTGGGGGACTGAGGCTTGTATGGCAAATGGGATGTGTCATGTGGAATACACCAGTGCTTTCTGTGAAATAAAACAACCAACCTGGAGTATTTGGAAAAGTCTTTAGTAGAGGAAAGGGAATCAATGTATTTGCCCCACGTAGTTTGTGTCAATTTTCCCACTTGTAAACCTGTGGCTTTTCTGCCTGAAGACAGAGAGAAATACAGGGTGAAAGGTGTTTCCATTTCCAAATCCCATGTCTCATGAGTCCAAGAAACAGAGACTCCAAGAAATAAAGTTTTAAAGTGAAAATAGCGCTCTTCAACTTCACAGCATACAAAAATACTGCTCGAAGTGCTTAGAGACTCTGCATGAAACAAAAATGAGAATTCACCCTTCTGGAAAATAATGGAAAGAGGGGAAAAAAAAAAAAACTTCTAAGCTGCCTTTGCTCCAGCATCCTCTAACCAGCACTTCACATATAGCTTTTAGCTATACTGTTTCACACATCTGATTTTGAAGAGCATTTTCACATTTCCCTTTGAATTGTTATGTTTTTCTTGGTTCTCATTACAGCAACGGGGGGACCCAACAGCCATCATAATGAAAGGCAGATCAAGGATGAACAATAAGAATTGGAACTTCCCACCAAAGCCTGTGAAAAAAGCAATTATGGTTCTAGCTGAGGATGTGGGGGACCAGCAGCCACATCAGCTCATGAAGGCTGTGCCCACCCCACGTGCTGGTTCCCAGGGCAGCACTCTGCCTTCAGCCTCCTGGTTGGGATGGGCCAGCAGGTTGTGGGAGCAGCCTGTAAACTGTGGCACTGAGTGGATCCAGGCTGAAAAATAAACCTGGAAAAGGATGAACCCAGACCGATTCCCTGGTTTGGTTTAAAGGAGACCTGTCAGGACAGCAGTGAGGGGCTCAGCAGGGTGACATGAGCACCTGAAAGAGAAGGTCCTTTCACCACTGTTCCTGCCCCAGCTGTGGCCTGTGATGCTGAGTTCCATAGTGGCATTTGGGCTAAGGAATGAAGGGTCTGTACTGCAAAACCTCCAAAATTCCTCCAGTGGGAGCAGTAGGAGAATGGCTGAGCTTCTCCCAGCTCTAACCATTGCTTTGCCTCTCCAGGCGCAGTAATTGGATTGAAGCACTCTGTATGCAGGATGAACCCTCCACTATTCCCACTGCCCTGGGATGAGGCTCTGCTTCCCTACTTGCATCAATTATTCTCCAGCTTCCCTCCCTGCCACCCCCTGGACTGCTCTGTATTTCAACATTCTCTCCCTTAATTTTCCTTTGGAGTTAAAATAAACCTTTTGAAGAGATATTTCCTTTCCAGTGTCATACTACAATGCAGACCAAGTCTGCATTTGATTAGTAAATTCATCCCATGCTGGTGTTTTTGTATCCTCAGTGTCATGCACATTTAATAAAACTCTATTCCCCTCTCTGTCCTCACTTTTTTTTTAAAGGGAAGACGTGTTTTAAAGAGATAGGAATATTCTTGGTGTAGAAAGGGAAAGAAATTCTGAAGCAGTTAATAAGCAGGGGTTTTCAAAAGAGCCAGCATAAGGGACAGGCAGCAAGCACATGGGTCACTGAGCACTCCTGTGTCTTCCAGACATGTTTGAAGGACCTTTGAAAATGTCTGGAATGCTTCCAGCTGCCTCTGAAAACTGGAAGGAGATGTCACTGTCAGTGCCTCCACTCCACGAGCCTTTCTTCCAGCCCAGGGACAGCATTAACCTTGCAGGCTTCTGACCAAAATCAGGAAGGGAGCCAGGAAGCAAAACTGGTAGCAGAGAGGAGCCAGAGGAAAAGCAGAGAAGGCAAATGGGAAGACAAGTGGCGTAGCCAGCAAGAAGTAGTTAGGACCATACACCTGGACAATTTGAGCAGAAGGAAACAAAAAGAAGAAGGTAGGAAAAAATTGCCCCAGGGCAGTGTCCATCCCTCTACACTTGTGTCCTTCTGGCACAGATGAAGCTTAGTGCAAATCATTGCAGCACAAACTGAGCTATATCCAAATCCTATTTGGAGTAAAATGCTTCACAGTTGTGTTCACAGGTGGGTGATACTGGGGCACACAGGAACATAAACTTCATGGCCCAAAGGATAAAAGCACTGGGGGAGGTCCTTAGTTAGTCAAATTAGATATTCTGTCATGATCTGCCAGCATCCTTTCCCCACGTTTCCCTCAGCTCCCAGAACCAGCCGCGAGTTCAGACCTGAACAATGAAATGTTAATCGGATTCAATGCAGCCAGCAATTTAAAAAAAACCATCCCAGAAGTCACCTCTTCTACAAACACACCCATCTAAAAGGGATATTAGTTGATGCTTTTGCAAAGAAATGCCAAGACAAGGCTGCTTTTGTTGTAAGAAAGATGTCCCAGTGACAGACAGCTGCTACTCCGTGCCATGCACGAGGCTGGGGCAGGAATTACCTCGCAGAGAAACTTCTCAGGCACCACTGTTTTAAATGTTTATCATCATTCTGGTGAAATGAAAGGGGTCTAGGGCATTTCAGAGAGTATAACTGGGAATAAATGCTGACACAACATCTTAGCTGGCACTTGCTGGGAGACAGCCTTGTTAAAAGTAAAAGTAAGGAGAGGAAAGCTCACAGAAGTGCTTGTGGAGACGGCTTACGTGAAGGAACTGAAAATGAGCAGAAGGGTTGATAAAAGGCATGGAGGTTTTACACAATAGCATATTCTCCTATAAACCACCTAATTCTTCTACTTGGTATTCATCACTGTCAGAAGCCTTTATAGCAGTGAATGAAGGCTTTATCCTTAGCCTCATTATCAGCTCAATGATAGAGGGCAAGCCATGCACATGAAGTTCAGTACCAGAGATATGTTGTTAAAATGCTGCAATTTGTCAGCATTTAGATAAACAAATGAGGGGCAGAGCAAGTGTGTGAAGTGACCTCTGCAGCATTCACGGGATATTTTGCCACTTGTTCTGAAAAACATATTCAAGCCGCTGTAGATTTCCTTGCGTGGAATGAGAAAACATTGATTTTAAAAAAAAAATCTCTTTGAGCAGGGCAGGGGTTTACTCTCACTTTCTTTTAAGTTGTTTCTCTCTCTCTGTAACCCTGTTCTTTGTTTACTATTGTGCTTCCCATAGACCCTGACATTCCAGTAAGGCTTCTTGGGCTTGATCCTGAGCAACTGGACTCGCCAGCACATTCCTGGTGCCTTATACACCAGGACAGGCTGTGTAGCCTGTCATTCCAAGGTGTGAAGAGTTCATGAAGAACTAATAAGCCATGTGAATTGATAACACATGAGTGATGCAAACTGAAGGAATGTGCTCTTCCCTACTTCAGCTAGTAAATAGGGAACCACAGCAAAAAAGGAAAAAACAAAATCTCTTTCAAGATTTTGCATTCTCATCCTTCCCCATCGAGCAAGCTGATCTCTAAGTGTTTATTTGCTGCAATATTTACTCCGAGGCTTACGTTTGCCTGTTGTCTGTCAATTCTTTCTCCCAGAGCTCGAGCGAAACACGCTTGAGGAGCAGACAATGCTGCTTTCCAGAGGACTCAATTTCTCAGTTTCTTACAGAGCTTTTAATGATGCTGTGAAAGCCAGACACCCGAGAAATCAAATCAAATGTATTGTAACACTTTCTGAAAAGCAAGATTATGCTACAATGGGGTTTCAATCACCTCCTGGAGAATGTTTGTCTGAAATCAGGCCTTTCTCAGATTGTACACAGCTGTTGAGCTGCCTAATGCTTTCACAGTTTTCCAGTATTGAAGGAAAACCTTGGTGGCATGGGATCACCATCAATCTCAGTACCTCATACAAAGTGGAGTCACTAAAGTCTCATTTGCAGCCCCTTTTCTTTTTCGGCCTATACACAAACTTTTCTGCTCATTTGAAGAGAATTATGTGGGCTTAATTAAGTGTAGTAACTTATTGGTAGCACAGCGCCCAATCAAAGAAATGTGCAGATGTGATGTGAAATGATGGGGCGATGCTGTTGTGAAGAATACAAATCAGGGTGACGGCTATTATTTGTACCCAAAAGAAGTTATTTGGGACTCAATTATCCCATTCATAGTAATTGTGGTGCACCAGATGGTTACAATGCAGTAGAGTTTTCCATGACCATAACATTTCTTCTGGGCATCTTTTCTTCTTCTCTAATTCACCATACGACGATTAGTTTCTTATTGGGTGTTTATTGAAATGAGGGGGGCTAAGAAACAGATTTAGTGCATCAAGGAACAAAAGGGAGGGAGACCCATGAATCAAAATAAGAGACTGCAGCTTGCTCTGTTGTTTTTCAGAGGCCTTGAAATAGTCGCCTTGCAGCTTATCTGCAATGACCTTCCCTCCCCTCCTTTCTCTTGCCTCCTTCTCTCCCCACGTCCAGGAGATGTAAAGTTTTTCAAATCTGACCGGCTGCTGTGCCGTCTGTCAAAGCCTTTCCAGCCAAGTGAGCAGTTTTTCATTTAATTCACTGAGTTGTCCTCAATAAAATTAATTCCTTCTCATCGGCACCATTGAAGCAGCGAATAGGAACAAAACCAAACGAGGCTGTGAATATAGTGCTGGTCATTAACTAGGGGCACTGACTCCATCATCTGTTCATCCCTTCAGCTCACTGAGGTGTTTGCAATAGAAAAGGAAAAGCTAAGCGGGTGGGGAGAAAGTGATAACAGAAGAGCCTGAGGAGCCTTGCTCTCAGCAAGACAAAATCAGCTTATTTCCACCTCAAGCAACGAAGCAACAGCCACTTGTGCCAAAGGGATCTGGCCTTTGGCTTGGCACTGTTATGAAGCTCTTGCCCATCACCAGTGGAAATCAGCTGGCAGGAGGTTGGTCTGAACACAGATGCTCTGCATGTGCAGGAAAAGGGGAGAAACTTGGCACCTTTCAGCCACATGCCAGCAATTCTTATGTTTCATCCTTTCTATTTGGAAAAGGGAACTTTCTGCCTGGGCTCTGGGAAAGTCCTCCAGACAGCAGCTGTCCTGGGCTTGTACTCCATGCCTGGCAGCACTGTTCAGGGACCTGTGCTTATGGCAGAATGGGAAATCTGTTGAGAATCATGGAATCATAGCATCACTTAGGTTGGAAAAGACCTCTAAGATCATTGGGTCCAATCATTAACAGGGTCCCATGTTCACCACTAAACTGTATTTCCAAGTGCCACTTCCACATGGTTTTAAAAACTTCCAGGGATGGTGACACAACCACAACCTGTTCCAATGCTTGACCATTCTTTGAGTGAAGAAATATCTCCTAATATCCAACCTAAACATCCCATGACAAAAAGTTGAAGCTATTTCCTCTTGTTCTGTCACTTGTTGCTGGAGAAGAGACCAATACCTCGTTGCAACCTCCTTCCAGGTAGTTGGTACAGAGCAATGAGGTCCCCCCTTAGGACCTGGCCTTTTCCTTTGGCAATCTTCCCTTTCTAACACCTTTTTCCTCCTGATCCCAGCAGTGTTGTGGCACTCCCAGACTGTCCCCGTGCAGGATAAAGAGCAGGAAGGCTTTAATCAGAGCGTACCTGTTGTTATGGTTACATTTATTTGTTGAACATAACGATGGCATTGGGACTCACACATCCAGGACTTTCCTGACCAAGACAACAGCACAGTTCTGGTGGCGTCTGCTTGAAACCTGATCATGTGGCTCCAGAGGCTGGCAACCACATCCTACTTTGGGGTTAGCCAAATCAAACTATAGTTTGGTTTAGTGCTGCTAGCTTTGAGGAAATGATGGTTATGAAATTTGGGCCAGAGTTTATGTTTACTTAAACTACAGCTGCCACGAGACAGAGTCCATCTTTCCTAACAAAGAAAGCTGTGGATGAAATGTGCCTTTCTTAATTTTTCAAAGCTGCTTTCCAGCTTAGGCACAGACCCTACACTGCCAGTAGTGTTCTGAAACCTCTATTAAAGTGACTGTAAACAGCAACCCACAAGCTCAAGCCACACTTTGCAAATTGTTTATTATTTGCAAATACATAAAGCTTGATGACATGTATCACACAGATCTAATTTCAGTCATGTCTTTGCTTTAATAAGCAAAACATGCTGTACCAGCAGAGCTACAACCAAGTGATGATAATATCTGGTTTTCAGACCATGTACAGATCAGAAAGATAACTTTTTTGCCTTCCAAAACAAGTAGAAAATAGAAAAAAAAAAGAGAATAATCCCAAATCTGGCTTTTTGAGCCATACTGAATAAGCAGGGGTAGATTTTCAAAGACAAACAAGAGCTTCACCATTCCTATCCACTTTTTTCTCAACCAGTATGTATAATGTGGATCTAGGAATTCTTCCTTAAAATGGGTGAATTCAGACAGAACGTACACACACTGTGGCATTTTATGCCTTTATTACAAGAAAGATGAGGAAACAGAAGGCAGAGAACCAGAGTTACAGGAAATAGATCTCACAAGTTTAATGCAGACCTGGTTTGCCACCATCAGAGCATAAAACCCAGAAGCCCTGGTTCAGGTCCTCCTCTCTGCATTACTGCCTTTCATTAAGTAGATCAAACAGCCACACACTTCCTGCCGAGCTTTCTGAGCAGACCCCTGCGAGGTGACTGGAGAGGCAGCAAGAGAAAAGTAACACGTTCTTATCTCAAGAATGGAATGAAACTTTTCTCCAGAGGTGAGTGGATTAAAAATAATATAAACTGTTATGTTTGATGGAGAATAAAACACTGCCCTCACTCCAGGCAATGCAAGCCTTCCCCTGACCTTGGTGAGTACACATTTTCACATAGTCCTTTCCATCCTGTAGCTTAATATCACTGCCATCCAAGGCTGCAAAAATGGGAGTTCCAATTCTTCTTCAAACCAGACTGCAACAAATGGAACTTTAGCACATCTTTCCTGACCATAATGTATTTTTAAAATTTGGAATCATGTTGGCCAAAGGGAATTACAGTCTGTACCCTCTTCAGTAAACTGTAGGATAATTCCCCAATTTGATTTACAGACTTGCAAAACTCCAGTCAGATCTCATCTCACTGACTCTGGGAGACAGAATAGCTACCCAATATGGATAAAAGTATGGAAATTTGTTCCCAGAGTGTTTTCACATTAGCCTTTAATCAGGATGCAGACCTTGTTCCGAAAAATTGAGAAATGAAGCTAAGGTCTGTTCCAATTTCCTGCTCTGACTAATTCTGTACTAATTCATCTGAGCACATTCAGGCCCAGCTGCCAGCAGGTGTGCTGGAAACTTCGAGGCTGTGGGGAAGTCAGAGGCAGAGGGACAGCTCCTACCCATGACACTCCGTGTGCTAAATCCTCCAAGATTTGCCTTCCCCTATAGTTATTTTTGTTGACTCTTGTTCACCTTCCTGCACCACAGGGCTCAAGCCAGGGCACTGCTGGACTGCATCTTTTCAAACACATCATAGAGGGGATTGTCTGTTCTCAGAGTTTCAGGGAAATGTAGACTGGTTTTTGTGAGAGACACATAATTATTCTGAGGAACTCAGACCATGAAGTGAGAGAAGGCAAACAGAGGATACTAAGAGGGCCAGAGGCCAGAAGACAGAGCCATGAAAATCCCTGGACCTCTGAGACCTGGGCTCCCAGTGGGTATGGACCCACACACTTCCAACAGCTTTGGCTTTCCCAGGAATGCCAGTGAGATCCCTGGGCTCAGGTGTGCTCAAAGCCACTGTCAGATATCACCACATGCTCACCTTATGATGCAGTTCCTCTGATGTCTTAACTTTTCCTTTTTGCAGAAATGGTTTTGATGACTGTAGTTTCAGACTTCCACTCATACTGGCCTTATTACATCAGATTACTACCCCCCAATATTTATGGTGTTGTTTTGTCTCCCAAGCACACACAGAAATTTCTTCCCATACATTTTATTTTGATCTTATCTAGGGCTATAGCCTCCTCACTTTACCAAGGTCTCTTCTTTTTGTTCTTTGGTAAGAATAAGGCCATGCAAAAATATGTGTGATGAAGCCTTAAAACCCCTGAGACCCATTCAATGTCGAACTCTGCTATGAACTTCAAAGTACAAAGGAATGTCTCATTAATGGACATTTATATATCATCTGCATAATGACTCTTTTTCTATTCCCTCTCCCCTTTTTATGCCTTTTATGGTTTGACATTGACCATACATTGACTGTCAGAGGTCAGTTACAGGAACAAGATTTGGATGAGAACATTGCAGGACACACTATGGAGAATTTAAATATATAGCAGCCACTGACTCTGTCAAAAGCCTTTTTCCATACTTAAGAACAGAGTTGAAATGAGGATTAGATTTAATGTTGATCAGGGTTAAGGTCAAAACCAGTCATATCTCTTTATATCTATTGAATTAAATATAAATACTATGGGGTTAGGTGGAGTTATTTCAGTTCCAGGGCATCCTGTGCCTCTCTAAAGCTATTTTCAGAATAACTGGAAAGAATTATTTGCATTGATTTTACATGATATTATATGTATCTATCTGGGGTTTTTCAGGCAAAAATTTAAAGGTCAAATTTAAATACTATGATAGTTGACTTCATAAAAAGAAAATATATTTTTGTTCCAAATCTCTTCAAACTAACAAACTCCTCAAATTAACAACTAAGCAGGTATTCTTTTTACAATATGCCCTTTCCTCAAACAGATTGTTTTTCCAACACTAAGAGAAGCATATTGTCCCCCAAAATACAAATATTTAGGTAGGAAAGTAAAAAGAGTAACACTTAGGGACCAAAGTTTGCATATTTTCACCACAGCCATGGAAATATTTGTGAGGCCAGATATTTGTTTAGGATAAGAGATTTTCCTGTGAGGCATGAAACTGATTTGCACCTCTGGTCCCAAACATAAAGGCCAAATTGCTAAAATTCTCACTTAAACATGCAGGACCCAAAAGACCTTCAAGGAGACTTGCAGAGAGGTTCCCACAGCAGAAGAGAGTAATGAGAACTGAAGAACATCTGGCTAAGAAAATGTCACTACACATCTCCAGCTGTCACCCCACTGGAGTTCTATAAAATTGTTTTTATAAAAAAAAAAGTCTTGAAAAAATCGTATTATGGCTTCGTTTGGTGCAGAAAACTTGATATTTCCTTTTTAAAATTAATTTTCTTTTCAAAATATACGTAAGACTACATCCATAACAAACAGACCAACAGATGGAACCACATCATGCCTGGGGGCACCCAGACTTGCAGTGCCTGCATCCCTGGGGTCAATCTCTGTCCATCACTCCTGGAATTGTGTGGTTGGAGTCACGCATCCCATAAACAATCCTAAATAAACCATGCAATGGGGATCTCCCAGTGTTGTAGCTGCCAGTCTAATAGGGAATAATAATGGAGTAATGGGGTGGTTGGTGGGAACAGCCCTCCTGAGCTCAGTCCCACCACACAATGCTCAAAAAAGGACTTTGTCCATTGTCTTCCTCCCATCCAGAGATGGGAAAGGCAGGATAAAGTCTGAATTTATTCTCCCTTCTCTTCTAACCAAATTGATATGGCTTGCTGCAGTCAGGGCCATTTGAATCAGGCATAGTTTCCTTGAAGACTGCTTGGACTCCAAAATTTTCCCAAAATTTCATATAACACGAGAACTTATTTTGGTGACTGATAAAATTGTTTGTTGAGATTGGCAGCACTTAACTTCTCCACTCCTCAGAGGTTCCCTCCTTTCCTTTTCTTCTCCCTCCTCCAGCTCCAATGTTCCCTGCCCTTTTTCAGCATCCCCAGCTCCCAGACTCCGGCTACTGCCCCCATGGCACCCGATGTTTTCCAGCAGGGCTGAGGGGGGGACACTTCTTGATGCGCTGCAGATGTGGGCTGTTAGTGGTGCTTTCACATGGAACTCAAATTGCTTGAGAAGGTTTAACCCTGTGACTGAATTCTCAAACCTGCAAACTGTAAGCAAAGCCCATGCTCCCATCCAGGCTGAAAAGGGCAAGTTAATGAAAGAAACCCCCCACCCCAGCAATTCACAGGATGCATGAAAAGAAACCTAAACCCCCCACATTCTCAATGCTAATTAAGCAATAATGATCAAGGCACAGAGTATTTCCTGGGGATTAATAACTAACTGGGAGGAGATGATGACCCCAGACAGTCATTAATCCTCAGGAAATGCCCTGCGTCGAAGTTGTTATTGCTAGTCCAGGCTAAATATGTGAGAAAAGAGATTTTTTTAAAGTCCTTGCTGGAGGTTTTTCCAGTATGTTTTCCCCTTGGTTGGAATTATGAGCCCCCTGGAGTAAGACCTCTCAGACCCATCAGTCAACCAGATAGCACAAAATATTCTTCCAGACCCCAGGATGATAAGGAATAAAAGTAAAATCATAGTTCCTTAAGTAGACTCTTAGGCAGATGTCTCTTGAGGCAGTAGAAGCCTGATCCTGAACAGCACAAAGCTGTGTCAGCTCCCTCTGAACTCAGTAAGGAGCTCAGGCTCTGGGACCCCAAATTTCTGTAACCTCTGAGAGTCTCCTTATCCAACAAACACCGAGTCCATGGAGCTTAATGCTTCTGGATACAGGCCCTGACTTTAGGATGTGCTTAATTCCAAGCTCATGCTTAACTTTAGGCAAAAGTACACTCAGCTGACTTGAATGATATAACAGACAACGTGTGGTAACCAGGAACACTTTGCAAAATGTTCCTTGTAAGGAAGACCTCAAAACACACAAACACACATATGAAAACATATGCAAAGGAAAAGGATGAGAAAACCTCCTACTACCACATTGCGAGCCTGTCCCTTCTCCCCGGACATTCTCAGGTCTGTTTCAGAAACAATTTGTCTTCTGCAATCAAAAACATGGAAGTTAAATAAAAACTCCCTCATTCTCATTGGTAGTCCTTAAATTTTTCTGAAGGCAGAGCTTTTTATATGCCATTAAATGGTCCTTCAGCTTCAAAAGAGAAATTAAGCAAAGATAAGAAAAAATAAAATGAGTTTCATGTACATTAATCTGCCCAGCTAAGTTTGAAAAAACATGAACACAATAGTATAAGTAACAATAGATAAACTTTATTTTCTAAAAGCTTTGTTATCTAAAAACTATTAAAATAATAATGTTGCAGGGAAACAAATACATGGTACACATTTACATATGTATACATATGATATGTATTAAGAACCATTTCAGTCCTAAGCATCATTTTCTCAGCTTTTCTGTGTCACTCCTTGCAAAAAAAAAGCCCCTCAAGGATGGAAAAGAAAGGTCTGACAACAATGAGGCCTGCCTGAGTTCAGCTCCTACATTAATTTGAAACCATTGAAAGCATTCAGTACCTAACAGGATTAAACTAAGGAAAAGACTTAAAAGAATATAGTTAAAATTCAGCCCTAACTACTAGGAAAAAATTAATTATCTTTTTCTTATAGCATCTCTAACCATAAGAAGAAAGAACCAAGAAGTCAGTGCAATATACAAACTACAGAAAGCTCTTAAACTAATGAACATCCAGATGAATTAGAAAACCCCACTTTCTAAAGAGCTCTGCTTTATCCTCTACATAAATCTCTTCACTTTGCAGCAACACCAGCCCCAAGTGTTAATAACACTGTGTCAGCAATTTTGGTAAGATTTATATAGGACAACTACACTGAAAATTGCCTGGTCATTATACATTCCTTTGGAATCAATGAAACACCATAAATCTTTAAATACATTTGTGCTCATATGATTCAGTCATACTCCCCAAGTGTACCCTAACATTCATTAGAGGATACTTAAGCATGGTGTGGCAGAGAAAAAAAATATAATAAACTCTCCAAGTTTTGGGCTTTTTTTTTTTAATGGAGTACATAGAGAGTGTATTGCAAGAGCAGGGCTGAGAGATCTATTTTTCAGATAGAAATTAATAACAATTCCAAACCAGAACCAACCCTACAGCTCCTCCATACCATGAGAGCAGTGACTTGGTCTAGAGTTTCACGTTGGCCTATTTCTTACTAGCTGGGCTAAGCTGGCATCAGGGGGCTATCATCTGTCAAAATATCAGCAGGAGAAACAATTGACAAAGCCACCACTTGAGAATGTTGAGTAAACTGGGTAAAAAGCAGTGAAAGAAGTTAATGTGCAACCTGGCACACAGTACCAGCCCAAGCCGTGAGAACCACTTATGTGATAATTGGTCCCTCACAATATCTTCTGCTCTGTAAAACATTGTCCTGGGCTTGTCTTTCAGCACAGGAACGGATCCTTTTGAGGCACAATGAAACAAACACCCACCTGAAAGCCCCCTCCAGCTGACAGGGGAGGAATTCAGGTGGGAAAGCTTGTGATTTCTGAACAGCTACAAACAGTTTCAGGTAATTCCAGACTCACCCAGGGTCAGCAGAAAAAAAGCAAACCCTTTTTTGAAAGAAGAAGAAACACATTTATATGCAGCCATTTATTCAGTTCAGACAGAAATTAGTAACCTCTGGGATTCAAAGTAGCTCTCTCTCTCTCTCCATTTTTATCCTCCTTCTTGTCTAGCCTTAAAAAAAAAAAAAAAATCCTTATTGTACTGGCAGAGCATTACCAGGGGAAGAAATGTAAAACCAGGAATCAGAAGAGAAACAGGGAAAATTAACAAAGCTGGTCTGTCTACAAAGTAGGAACGCAGGCAGCAGAAACAGAAGAACCTTAGAATA
Organism: Leptocoma aspasia; assembly: GCA_013399835.1. NCBI lineage: Eukaryota > Metazoa > Chordata > Aves > Passeriformes > Nectariniidae > Leptocoma > Leptocoma aspasia. Next base: position 2,169,925 of record VXAX01005379.1, on the reverse strand, counting down.
GATTATGAAACATCTTGTAACATAGGTGTTTCATAGGGCACCCAAGCTCCTCTCAGCCCTGCTTTATGCGTATATGTATTCATATATAGATACATACGTGCATCTACAAGCTTTTTAAAGTTGGAGGAGTGGGACCCAGAGCAACTAAAATCAAAGCTAGTGATGTGTCACCACATTAAGGCTCACACTTGTTCATCTACAGGGGCATTTTGCAAGAGAGCAGAGGAGAGAGTGCAAATCATCATCTGAAACCTACCCAGAAAGGAAAGGTGATGAAAAAGCTTTGAGCAGAGGGGTAAAATTCACCCTATAAGGAAATTATTTTACTTTCTAAAGTTGGTTCACATTGAGCTTGTAAAGTGACCTTGGAGACTGTTCTAAACTGAGATCTTCTTGAGAGGAAGGGTCTGATTTGTAGCTACTGGAAAATATGAAATCCATGTGTGTTTTGGCACATTTTTAGATTCTCCAGAGTCAAGAAATGGGCCTCTGTGTTTTTTAGTGATTCAGAAAGTGGCAGTCAGTCCTTACAAAGTGGGAGAACTCAGTGTTTGTAGAGCAAATATAATTTTCTTTATGACAGAAAATTTCCCATAGTGGAATCTGTTCTTTCTTGTGGTGTTTCAAAAAATAGTGATCCACATTCAGGCTTGTTGCTAGAGCAACAAACATGTGGGCAAATGCTGCTCTCCAGAGATATGTTCACTAGCAGGCCAGGTGTTCCTTTGTATGGATCTGGGCTTTGTCATATTAACAACTGTGGATGAATCATGGCAATTTTCGTTCAGATTTCACTAAAGCTTGTGACAGCTATAGTTTCCTACACAGCTCGTGCTAAATCCATCCCTATTCCCTGAAAAACACCATCCTTTTCCTAGGTAGTCATGTGGTGACCGGTTTCAACGTGTTAAAGGAAAAGTTAAAAGGACAAAGCCGGTGTTTGGCATCCAAGATTAACAACAACCATTATGGGATTTCCTTTATTGAGATCACCCAGTGTCTCACAAAAATGGCAGCATGGCAGCCAGAGCAACCATGGAGAAGCAAGAGAGATAAAAATACAGCACAGAGATGAGGCTAAAGTGAGCTCCCACATGAATAAGGCTTTATATCCTGCTCTTATGCTTCATAAAGAAATGTGCAAAAAACATGGTAAACACTGTTATACCTGGGCTCCTTTCAGACACTGGGAAGGTACAAAAAGGTCCTCATCTGAGAAACCACGTCCCCATGTGAGGAAAAGGGCTCCCTGAGAAAAGCATGCTGCCATGCTGCACAGATTCCAGGTCAAGGAGGCAGCTCTAGAGCAGAAACCCCCTTCTGTACCACTTCTAGGTATGTCTTTACTCAGATAAACAACAGAGGTTCTAGAAGTGAATTCAAACACTGGAACCATGAGCATCCATAGCATATAATTGTCATTTTGCTCCCTGATCATATCCAGGCTCCTCCAAGTAGCTCCCTCTAGTACCATGTCCAGGCCCAGGCTAGCAGCATCCCACTTTGGGGACTGCTCCCAAAGCAGCACATATGTGACATGGTTTGAGCACCTCAGCAGCTCTGCAATGCCACCCCAGCAGGCTTTGCACCCTCAGGCACTGCCATGTGCTCTTGTGCCACAGCCCTGTGCACCTATCACCAGTTTCATGCTGTACCAGCAACATATGTGAGAGCTGGAATGAAGCACCACTGTGCTGCAGGGACTTGATACCAGGGAAAACACTCAAATACTCATTCTGTAGGATCCTCCAGGAATCCACAGGGGCCAGATGAAACCCAGTCCAAAATGCCATGAAACAGGAACACAGCTCTTCTCCAGCAAGAGCTTAGCGTGCACCAGTCTGTGCCACTTTGCTTTGGGCACAGGGACTGCTCCCTGCATCTCTTGTATTTAGAGACCCAGACACAGCAAAGGAGACCTGGGCCCCCCAAAGTAAAAAGCTGTGATTTTAGTCTCCATAATCTGCTTTTTTTTGTCCTCAGTTGCCATGTTGGGGTTTTCCTTTGTCCTTCCTTTCATTTGCCTTCCCTTTAACTGAACTAGGGAAAACTGAACAGGAAAACCAGGCAACTTTCTGTGTAAAGGACATAAAATCTTGCAAGCAGGACATTGTGACACCAGAATCACGTTGGTCCTCAAAACAAGGCCTGACTAAATGTACCCCACTGCTCCTGGATGGTGTAACCCTGTTGATTTATTCCTAATTTACCGCTGCCTAGAGAAAGCATAACCGTCCTTTCCTTGTGAGAGGAATTTTGTTAATGAACTGAATTCAGAGGAATTCAGGACTGTTTTAGGTTTCGCCTGTAGGTTTAAAATGCTGAGATGTGTAATTATCAGTGGGAAAACCACAACTTTCTGTATCCTTTCCTGAGCCTGTACCAGCACACGGAGTGCTCAGCAGATGGAGGGGCACAGAATTACACATCTGGAATGCAGGTTCTCCACCAGATACTTGGTGGCATTCCAGCAGATGGATTTCTCTGTAGGCACCCTCCACAGCCTACTGACAAGAAAGAGGTTTGTCCTAATTGGGATCAACAATAACAATAGCATCTCCTCCACCCTAACAAGCTTAAGGCTGGAACCAGACATAGATGTCACTCTGCTGGCCTTTAACTGACTTATGATTAGACCACCCTCCTCTTCATCTGTGTGGCAGACTGCTACACCAGGCTGGATACCAGGGCCACCACCAGCTGCAGAGCCTTGTTTGTCAGCCCTTCAGCTGAGAGTATTCTTTACTCCTCAGCAGCTGGGGAAAAAAAAAAAAAAACCAAAAAAAAACAAAGGAGAGCAATGGTGACTTCTTGAAACTGGAGTTTATTCAGGTTTTCCAGTAGGTTTGAAAGTCTGACCATTTTCTGGGCCGATGAGGAGTCACCATCATCAGTGAGGAGGAGAACAGTTTACTAGAAGCCCTTTAAGACAGGATAGCTCTAAATATAACCACACAAAATAAACACATTTTTAGGAGATAATTCCTGTAGTCATGCACCCTGTTTGAGCTGTGCTAAGCAGCCCTACCAGGGAAGATGAATATGTGAATATGTACCTTCTAAGCTTCTTCAGACTTGCACTGTAGCCCACTCCAGCCAATGCTTAAATGCCTGTTCCACTGAAAAATATGCCACAGAACTGCAAAGAAAGTACACGGAAAAAGGGTTTTTGTACTGAAACTTCAGTTTATAGCTGATTGCTAATCCATATGTCAGAATATCCTTTTTTTCCACCCCAGTTAATTTTTCATTCTCAAAGGTATTAAGGACCATTGGGATTTAAAACACAGTTTTTTATTTTAAAGCCTTAAGCAAGCTACATAAACTCTGCTATACATATCTGGAATGCTCCATCTGAAGGCCTCTCCCCAAAGAACAGAGACTTGCCTCAAGCAAGGAGTGGGGTACTTGATTTAAAAGGACTTGTGGCATCCTGCTACTGCTTTACTTCTGTAACACCTTTTAGAATCTAGCTGGGTACAAAGGCTAATCCGTTACAAAGGCAGTAAAGTTTTAATATTAGGATTGATTAATCCTTTTAAATTGTTATTACAAAATATATATTAAGTAAAAAGGTTTTTGATAATAAACCCAGAGAAAGAAAATGTTAACAAATCTGCAGTGGTTCAAAAACAGAGAATCCCTCTGCACTCACTCTCAGCACGTGGAAATTTGTAAAGTCTCTCTATCAGGCAACTTCTGGATTTCTTGTTGGTTCAACGTGATAGAGAAGTCTTACTTTTCCTTTGTTAAAAACCAGTGGTAAATTACTCAAAAAGCTTTTATCTATATAAAATTGTGAAAGCTTCAAGTATCAGTGATCCCAAACTGTCCTATTGACCAAATTGATGGAGATTTCAACATCAAAAATAAATTATGTTTAGAATAAATTAAAAGCCACAGGGTGATCTCATTGAAAACTTGTTAAAAACAAAACCAGAGAGCAAACTGTTGTTTGTTTTTTGCTTGATTGTTTGTTTGGGTTCTTTTAAAGCCACAAAACTAAATTTAAGTTCTTATGTCAATATTTAGTTTCTCAAATGTCCAAGCAATCTCAGTTTTTACCACAACTCTCGTACTACAGCTGCCATACCGCAGGCACCCGTGAGAAGTCTTCAGTTCCTTGGATCTCTTGTGAGGATGGAGGTTGCAAAGGAGAGAAAGGAATTTGTGTTGATTATTGTCACTTCAGCATGATGCATTGGGGAAATTCAGTCGGGTTGGCATGGCTGGATCATGGCTGATCACTCCTGCCAGTAAGGTCTCAGTAAGGACTCTGGCATGGGACAGTGTGGGGGGCATAAAAGGGAGGAGAATCAAGGGATTTTCTCAGGGATCTGAACAAAAGGAGTGTTCATCTCCTGTGACTGACAGCTGAGATGCTGGAGGTCGAAAGCAGTTTGTTTCCCCACACAGCTTTAACCAGGGGATGCTTTGACAGTGCTGTCCCTTGACCCTTCTATTAGTGGAAAGCTCCTTAAGACTTTCATATTCTCCAAGGTCTCCCTTTTTCTCAACAGGGACTGAAACCACATACCACACCACAAACATGTGCTATTTCAGGCACTGAGATAGAGTTTTACAGTTCCAGGCTGTGATCAATTACTGACTATTTGAGATTTATAACAAGTGCTTTTTCCACGAAATGGAAATCTGATGGTGACTTCAACCAGCAACTCCAGTAAAGCTGAACAACTGCTGTTTGAAGAAGAGGCCCCAAATGGATCCGTATTTCAATATTTAGCAAACTCAGAATTGGCAACTTTTGTGCTAGATTTAATCCAACAAACTCTGTTAAAAATTGAATCAATTATGATGGACCGGTGTACAAAAAAAATTTATGTAAAGGTAGGATGTGAAATTAGTTACTCTGCAGATTCCCTTCTGTAGCTGCACATATGTAAACATTTATTCTACCTCTCTTTTTCAGATTATTGTTGTCATTGGGGAAATAAATTAAACTAAGCCAATGATATTCTGGAAGAGTACTCCTGGATCAGTTACTAACTAGTGCCTTTCAATTAGAAAGCCAGTTGTGTCCATGGTCCAGAGAACACAGGATACATGTACTCATAAGAGGTCATTTCACTAGCCTAGCCATGTAATGAGGGACCTAAATTTGGCACAACAGTGAGGTGCCTGAACGTGGATGGGATGGACCCAGACCTAGAATACCCAGAAAGGTCACTATAATGATGTAGAACCTACAGTCTCTTTACACAATACTCACAGGGATTTAAAGTAAAAGTAATGTGCTCAGTGTAATTTAGTGTAAAGTTAAAATCTAATACTTACTACACTAAGCCAGACTCAGAAATTGGGATTGCAATCCACCTAGAAAAACTGCAGGAAAAGGGAGGAGGTGTTATTTCTAATTTAGAGCAAGTCCTGTGTAACTCCTTCTGTAGGAAAAAGCAAAATGCCCACAGCTTTTCCAGCCAGAAGAGGTATATCTGCACTCCAGAGTGGCTCAGCACCACTTTTATTTCAGAACAATGTTTCAGCAACAGTTTGGGTGAAAGTCTGTGTTTCCATTGTGTGGGTAAACAGGGGTCCAAACGAGAGGCCCACAATCACATGGGAATTCTGTCCTGAAGTTGGAATTGAACTCAAATCTCTCAACTTACTCCCCTGTGTTTTTCCTACCCAGCCTAACTTCTCCTCAGCCCTAGGATACCTTCATGATTAAAGGTACAAACTATTTGCGTAGCCTTGAGGATTGCAGTCACTCTCAGGAATATATATATATATATCCCTCTTGCCCCCTCCCCATCTTTTTAAAGCCTTACAAAGAATTTTTAAGAGAAAGCTCTGTAAAAGTCCAAGTGAATTGCCTTGTTTCTCTGACGTACATCTGTAACCCATCTTGCTGATTCTGAACACAAACAATTTTGTCCACAAAGACACTGAAATTTCCTTTTTCCATGACTGCCGTGGTTTTATATGCCTCCACTGCTCTGTCTCAGTAGTCCTAGGACCAAGCCAGTCACATTGCAAGTAGAGCAATACAGATGTATTGATGAGCCATGCAGATGTATTCCAAGTGTTCAGGATAGGACTCAAAGTGATGCACAGCTGGTTTTCTTGGCTAACTTTCACCCTTTTGCAGTTTTCTATGCTTGTAATGCTCTTCAGAACATGTAAGTAATGAACCATGTAAATACAAACCATTTCTGTAAGAACAGATCTGGATGTCCTCAATTACCATGCTTTCATCCATGCATTTCCTTGAAACCAATATATTGTTTTTTGCAGGTATTTCCAAATCTGGTCCATAACTGGGAATGAGGAGCAGAGCCAGTAAAATTTTTCAGCTGGACAAAGTTCCCATAAAAAGGCAAGGCTTCCTTGAAAATGAAATTTTTCATAGGACTCTAGAGTTACATTTATCAGAGTTGAAGGCCCAGAATTTTCTATTAACTTCACAAACACTCACTCCAGTGTGATTCTGTCCAGGTTTTTTAAAATATTACAAACACAGTGCGGACATTCATAGGAAGAATTAAATCTGTAAGGAAAGACCATACTTTCAATCACATTAAGAATGTAAGAATTTTCTTTTATTCCCTACCTTATTACCTTAAATTTTTCTTACCCAGTATGCTTAAAGACAGCATTCAGAATGTTTAAACAAGATTCATTATTATCAAAGTCTTTTCACTAATGAAGCATGTGGGAGTTCTGAAGGGGCTGAGATCTTTGCATCTGAAGAAATAGTTTTCTGATCCATCCAATCCCACAGCACATCCCAGTGCTGTGGAAAGGCCTGCACTGGAGTACAGGATGGGGTGTGGAACGTCTGTCTCACCTCTCTGACCTCAGAGGCTTCCAAAGAAGTAAAAGCTGGAATATTTGATAGCAGTTGTCTTACTGAGCCTTTCTGTTCAGTGCAGTATGACATAATTTTGTAATTACATGGTCTTTCCTGCCCAGAGAAAGTGGATTTTTCAATATTTTTTTCCCCCTACATCAATCAAAGTCAAGGATGTCCAGGTATTCCAACACTGTTCTCTAAGATTTCTTCAGTTCTTCTTTCCCAGTTTTCTGAGGTTGGGCAGTTGGTTTGCAGGTGGATGGCTTATGCAGCTTTCATCCTGCACCGTTTGTAACAACCAGAGTCAGGTTTTTCTTTCCTTTTTTCCCCTCTCTGAATTTTCACGGATGGAATTTGCCAAGGTTGATTCATTGAATGAGGTCCTGGTGTGTCCACCCGTCAGCGTCTGTGCTGGAGCAGCCAAGCCTTCCCTGGGTGCATTCCCATCCCTCATCAGGCTCCACACAAATGTGCACCATTTTACTGCTTGGCTTATTAGTTCTAAAATCTCCAGATTCTTTACCTCATTCTGGCAGTGAAAAGCTGGGAGGAGGGCTTTTAACTGAACATATATTACAGAAACACTAGATTTAAGTCTCCTTTATAAAGGAATGGAGAACTGACCCCAAATTTTTCAGAGCTGTAATGAATAAAAGGTTCATTGCATGACTNGTGCTTTATCTTTATTACACATCTTATAATCTTTTTAAGGTCAGAACATACACTCTGCACCAGGTTTTAATCTGCCTTGCTTTCTTTACTTACCTTTTTAATACTGAGATGAATAGTATGTGTGCAGAATTCTCTTATTTTTTTAATTAACATTTTCCTTGCTACTAGAACAGCTGGGCAAACTGATCATTCTCATTCTTCTAAAAACCGTTCTTTTAATAATATTTCTGTTTAATAGTATGATCTCAGACTAGAGTTTATTGCTGCTCGTTTTTTTTTTCTTTCCTTTACAAGATTTCTTTTAAACCTGCTATTTTAAGTACATGTAAATAGTTGTTCTTCATTTCAATTCGATATTTGCTGTTCCTGAGCGAGTAAGAATCATACACTTGGTTCAGATTTGTCAGTGCACAGAAGTATTAACAAATACACCTTTTCACATTCAGCATGCTATACTGGTTTCCAGTTTACTCTAAAAGGTTTAAAACCGGGTAATAGAAAGCTTCTAAGGCCAAAAAGGCCAGGCATAATTATTAGCAGGTACTCAGGAGACTACTAGGCATTATGAGTTAATGTCCTTCATGTGTCTGCAATTCTGGAGAGGATTCCCTGCGTAAAGATGAAGCTGGGCCCTTATTAAAGAAGCCTCACAAATTGATGAGGTGTCTTAGGTTTCACAGTTGCATTCAAACCACGTGCTCCCTAAGCTGCATACTACTGACCTCTTGCCTCTTCCGTCCTGTCTGCCATCCTTCAATTTGTAGTCAGGTTCCCACACAGTGTGTATTATCCAACCTCCTCTCTGTCCACTTGGCTGGAATCCACACAGCCTCCTGGATCTGGATTCCTTTTCAGATGCCAGGTTTTAGGTCACAAAACGAACAAGGTGAAAGGCTCGATGTTCTGAGCTGGCCACATCATCCCTGTCAGGACCACTGCACAGGCTCTGCAGATTTACTTTTGACGTCTCTCCGCAGATTTTGATGCAGGCACTGATGGATCAGACCTGCCTGTAAGCTGCTCTCACAGGAAGAACCAACCTAGAAGTGGTCAAATGTAAGATAAGCAATGGCTGGTGCAAGCTTCTTCCCATATTCACTCACCATTTCCTTCATAAGACAGGAAACTGGGAAGCAGCTGTTTTGGGTGTATCAGAGGCCCTCATCAGAATAAAGATTTCTTTGCACAAGGTACCATACAGAACCATATAAAAATATGGTCCTTATTCAGTTTAAATTGCTTTTGGGGGTAAGGATAATTTTAATTTAAGAAATATCAACATTTCACAAGGTATCTGGAAGCGTGGTCATGGATCTACGTTCTTTTTCACATGATTTTTTGGCAAAACTGAGTTTGGAAGTAGAATTCAGCTGATCAGTCTGTGCTGAGTAAACTGCTACCCTTCCTAGTCAGTAGGAAAAGTTATGCAGCTGTTTCAAGGGCAGCTGCATAAATTCAGCTAAATCATAGAAAAAGCTTTTTATTCATTATAATATGGCCTGGGGCAAAATAAAGCTGAAGTTATTAAACTGTAACTAAAAGCTGGCCACAGTAAAATATATTGAAGTCAAGATTAAAAGTGCATACAGAGTGTGGAGGGTGGAGGTTAAGAGAGGAAAAAGCCTAATTCCTTGGTGAAAAACTGAGTTTCTTGAAATCTCTTTTCCTGTATCCAAAGTGGATTCTGGGAATTGAAAATTGGTATTGATATTGAATGTCTGCATCATTCAAAAGAAAAAAGAATCGATCCAGTAGTTTTCACTTATAAAAACAATAATAAGAGCATGTTCTTTCCACAGTGACCTGGATAACTTTTTTAAGAGTTTCAGACACCGTCCTATGTCAAACAGTAGTTTTTTCATGGCAGGGTTGGACTGTTTTGAAAATGCAACAGTTGGCCAGGATAAAACTTTATCTTCATTTACCCATTGTTACTCGTATTTTTGTAGCCCTCTGGTAGCAAGAGGTCACATTTCCATGAAGATAAATTCCTTATTAGACCCAACTGTGGTCTGAGGTCATTGCATATCTGTGCCAGGACAGACTTAGAAGTGATGGTGAATAGGAAGTTTTTGTGTTGTATTGTCCTGGCTTACGGCAGCTGGAGCCAGACAGTGTTAGCACCAATATCAGCATGGGCTAAAGCAGGCATATCTTTCTATTTGCTCATCACACAACAATGAGTAAATAAACACTGTCCTCCATCCAGACTGAGCTGTCAGCCCAATTAGGCAGGAGAATATCCCAACGCCCCGTGTTTCCTATACCTTCACCTCCAGCTCGCACCGCTCGCACACCCGGGGTGATTTCAGAGCGACGTGGCTGTATTTAAACACAGCCTCGCTGCTGGCAGGGGTCAGCTCTGCTGTGTCAACACTAATCCTTCCTGTCTGCTATCAGCTAGTTTGACGTTTGATGCGTGTCAAGTTTCTGTGGCCACTGGAAGCCAAATATCACAGCTCTGAGATAACACTTTGCCCCGCTTTCCTCCAATCGCTGAATAACTTCGCCTTTTCTCTCCTCAAACTCTGAGTCAAGGGGGTCACAAGTTGCTAAGACAACCTTGCATTCGCCTGAGAAATTACACTAGAACACCATTTCCTATCATTCAGATGCAGTCACAAAAGAATTAAACAGAATGTCCTCGAGTACAAGAATTCTAAGCCTGACATTTTGAACGTCGCATTGAAACGAGCTCTTTCCTTTTCCAGTAGGATAAACGGAGCAGGTCTAACATTGCATTGATTTTTACAAACTGCTTCAAATTTGACACAAAAAAGGCCAGCTGCCCAAAGTACAGAGTATCTCAATGCTCACGTCAGACTTGTTCTAAACGAAGCCAAAGGCTTCTCTCACCCCCTCCAAGTCCACCAAACAGTTTGTTATGACTCTGTGATAAGGATCAGTATCTACTGAGAGATAAGGCAGGACCACCACCAAATTGGGCCTTCAAAGCATGCTGAACTGCATTATGCCATGGTGTGAAAGGATGTGGTTGTCATGAAGGTGCCAGCTCTTGTCAGAAGGCTGTTCCTCCTATTTTTGCACCAGAGGAGCCTTTCCCATGAGCCCCAGTAGCCATGGGCTGTTAACTGTGGGCTGAACAACACATGGAGCATACAACCCCAGCTCTGGCACGCCTGGTGACCAGCTGTGTCACCTACATGGGCTCAAACACTGACTGGCACACCTGGAGGGTTCTGAAGTGCAGCATCTCCAAATACAAAGTGTTCAATCAAGGCTACTTCTCATGCTCAGGAACATTTTATTCTTCAAGTGCACAGACAGAAGTAAATATGGGCAAAACTTGCTTAACAAACAGCACCCAAACACATTTTCTGACTCAGCAGCCTGTGGACTCTACATATTTGAATTTGTGTGGGAAAGAGGAGCAATAACACCTCTGAAAATTAATTTCTTCACAAAAAAAAAAAAAAAAAAAAAGAGGTAGAATATATACACATCCAGATCCCTATTTATACCAGCCTAACCAGTTGCCTTAACCAGGAATACTGTGCACAGTACCATAACCCTCTCCAAAATCAGAATTTCCCCCTCAAGGAAATGACTTAACAAAATTCCATATTGGTGTTAAAAAGTAAAAATTCTTTCATTTTTCTTATCACAGTCATTGAATTTGGAAATGTTTTTAGTCTCAGCTCCAGATATGAGCAAATATAACAGTAGAAAATATATATGCACACATATGTGACATAGTCATTATGGATGTAATGATATACTATATATGCAATTCAAATTTAAATATATTTCAGCAGGGATTCAGAATTTTCTTTGACAAACAATTCATTAGTGCCAAGAGTAAATATTAAGGCTCTTTGTTGAACAGTCTGTCTTTGCAACACACATCAATTACCCTCTATTATAAATGTTTTAGCTCTTTCAAATATTAAAAAAAAAAGATGAAATAAGTGTTCCTCCTTTATACCAGAGTTACTAAATCCCTCCAGGCTTTCACACTCACCAAACCACATAAGATGTCTGTGGCTGAGGCACACTAGGAAAGAAATGTGCCCTCTCCATCTTTAATGACAAAAGCTGACCTTGATCTCATTTGATCTCTGGGAAGGATTAAGCTTGGGATAGAAAAATCCAAAAGGCAAACATTTCTTTTAAATTCACAACAGCAAAATATAAACAGGCACTCAGAAGAGAAAAAAAAAAAAGGACAAAAAAGGCTAGAGTTAATTAAAAAAAAAAAAAAGAAGAAAACGCCGAAGTTTAACATAAACACTGGATACAAAGTAGATATTTAAACCTACAACAGAAGTTTAAAACCATGCATGAATGACCCTTATCAATCTTATCAGTGAGAAGTAATTTCACTGCTGTCTCACCAGCAGCAGTAGGTAAGATTATATTAATTCCCAGACATATTTCCACTTACCTGGCTGTGTTCTTGCACTTACCATGTTCAGCCTTCTAAAGCCACAGGGAGAGTGCTCAGATGGGAACTTTATCACAGGTGAGCCACATAAAAAGCAATATATTGGATTTTAAGCCTGATAAACCTATAGTTTATAAATTTTACTTTATAATCCAGACCATAAACATATCTCCATCCCTATCTAGGATACTGCAAGGTTTTATTTGAGGGCAGGTGAGAGGCTTGATCTTACAGGAGTGGCTGTAAAGAGAAAGAACCAGAGGGAACTTCAAGCCTGTCACAGATGCTTTATGTATCTGAGGAAATTATCTGTGCTGCATGAAGAACAGCAACATGCTTCTCTCACCTGGAGAGCAAGAAAGGAAAGGAGGAGCTTAAGCAAGAGTTCTCCTGTTTTCAATATTATCTACATGAAGCACAACAACTCTTTCCAAAGCACATAGGGGTTGGGATATTTCACACAAGCCACTGCTCTGCTAACACTGAACATAAACTTTTGGGTGCACTAGGAATCCAAAAAATTTAAGGCATAGGCTTTCACTGAAGATTTTTGTCCATTTGATCTTTAGCTGGTGTCCTTCATTACAGCTGTGAACACAGAACAGGGAGCACAGTGGCCTTGTCCCTAGTGCTGAGGGGTTTACAGACAATTCTCCTCGGCTCTTTTACGAGCAATGCAGAATTTCTTGGGGTTTTCCAGCTGCTTTCAGATCCCTGGTTTGACTAAGTCCTAACACAGCCTACCCAGCCTCTTTTCCCAGACAGGAACTGGAACACATGGCTTGTGGTTGCGGTAAATTAATAAGGGGGTGAAAAAAAGAAATAGAAGGGACTTTTCCCATGTGTTTTACAACAGTGCAAATCTGTCCCCCATCCAGTTCATCTGCAGCATACCATTCTCCTGCCAGCCATTCCTGTGCTCACTTGCTATATGATACAACTCCAGTCTCCCCCCACCACAAGTTTTATTTTTAATGGGTTCTCTGAATTTTGAAAGCCCAGATACTGATGATGTAAACTGGTGTCAATCCACTCTGGATTTTGAAACCAGATCCAGATTTGCTTCTAAAATATGTATTTAAATGTATGAGGAATTCCCTGCTTGTAATGTATATAGCCTTAAGCCATAATTATTGTCTCTACTTGCATAAGAACATTTACATAGCTATGCAGTAAGGACTCTCAGAAAGAAGTATCTTTGCAGACTGAATTTCACTTTACATAAGTATATTGCAAACTAGGCCCAGAGATAATAGAGCATTATAAATTCTTCACATGCAGCATTCTTCAAAGGTGAGAGATTCCCACTAAAATGCAGGATTTCCTGAAATGCTTTATAAGAAAAAAAGTCTGTGTTGTATTTTTAAACTACATCCTCCTCACTACCATTCATGTGCCAGTGCAAGAACACTTAGAAGGTTTTTATGTGGTATGGCTGTGAGTTTCTTCATAATTACGAATAGAATATCTCTGGAAACCCCTTTTCCTTCATTTCCACAGGTCTGAGGAGTGTGACAGAGCTGACAAATATCAGAAACATGCTGTGCAGAAGCACAGCTGCTCAGCCACTCTTCATTCTTTGGCAAAGCTTGGGACAGCCTGTGGTTTGCATAGTCCGAGAAACCATTTAAGCATCATCCAAAATTACAGTGATCAAGAGCTGCATTTCAGCAGAGGAGACCCAAAAGTCTGTATAACTAATTTTCCCACAGTCCACAAACCCAAAACTTCAATCCTAGTGTAGTCTCACCCTCTGCTTTTATACAGCTGATCAACATTTGTAACCAGCTGATCTGCTGTCTGTCAAAGGATGGGGACTCAACTCTTCCTCAGTGTGATGTTAAGCAGGTGAGACAAACCATGAGCTGCCTAAAGCTCCCCAGAACACGTTGGGGAAGTCATTTAACTTGTAAATAAAGGGCCTGGCTGTGGCCTTTTACAACCACTCTGGCATTGATAGTCCCTTGGATGCCCAAGTCTGCATGTTCTCAGAAATCTCCTCTAGGCAAAGTATGAGATCAGGCTCTGGGCCTCAATCCAAAAGTTCACGGAAACCCATGGAAATAATTCCCCTCGTTCGCTGCAGTTAGCATGGGAAACCAAATTTCTCTGAATGCACCTGAAGTATATCCACAGTCAAGTACTTAATCTCCTCGTGCAGAGCTTAAACCCATAGGTGTCTGCTTATTCATATTCTGTGCATTTACCGTAACACCACGAGATCCACTCTTCATCCAAGACATGACTTAAAGCAGATGATAATTGTTGGCAGTAAAAAACAAGTATTATGGTCATGCCCAAAATTCATGTCTGTTATGCCAAGCATTACATATAATTAATTTGTGATGTGAAATTTGTCCCAAAGACTTTATCATGTCTCCTCCTCAACTGCCCTTCAGTGCTGCACCACTGCTGAAAACAGGATTTGTTGACAGGTTTATAATGCACAAAGCCTGGCCCAAATCTAGACCAGCCATATACTACAGAGACTGCACTCAGACTTCTCCAATTAACAGAAAATTATGCTTAATAGACCACAAAATATAATTTAAGGGGAAAATAATGAAAAAAACTCTTGGGTTTGATAAGGTGTAACTTATACAATTGTTGCATGACTTCAAATGGGCTGCACCAGCTTCTCACATACGACACAAAATGTACACTTACTACGGCCACCAAGGGAAAAAAAGGTACAAGAATAGCTAAAAGCAGTGAAAACAAAATTCTGATGATATAAACATGGAGGCTTCTAAAAATTAGGCCATGATATTTAATTTATTCCTGGGAACCAATGGCTGGACAGTTGTCTATGCCTGTAGGTGTGACCATCTTAGCAAGGCTCCAAAAGGAGTCAGATCTCTCTTGGTTGGAAGTACCTGAGTTTGTCACAATCCAGAGTGCTAACATGAGATTTGGAATGCTAACATGAGATTTTGGAATGGCTGGTGGACATCATGTCTTGAAGTTTAAGCCAGACAATAACTGAAGCAGAACAAGAAAGGTCTGAGCACATCTGAAGCCTAAATTCAGAAAATTGCACCACAAATGATCAGGCAAATTTGCCCTCCCTAGCTGTAAACATGCTGCCTTACTTTCATGAAATATATGATTAGCCTACACAACTGTATGTGTAAAAACAGAATTTAAAAAATAATAAGACAGGTAAAAAATGGGGAAGCGTCCTTTAAGAAAGATAATTTTTTTGTCTCTCAGTGTTAGATTTTATCCTGCAATTGGCACATGCATTTATAATACCCTTTTTGAACTTCATCCTTTTCATTGTAGCAGGAAATACAAGCCAAATCAAGAAGATACCTATGTGGTGAGTTAAAAAGTGATCTAAGAAAATTATCCTAAATTTCAAATTGAAATATTTTTAAAACTGTTATTGAAAGGCTGTTCTGACTTTTTTTCTTTTGCCCTCCCAAATTTCAACTACAGGCTGCAATAAAAGCAGAAAACGTGCTAAGGAATTATGAATCTTCCACACAGGCACAAATTAAGGTACTTATAGGTATGCAGACACCTTCAGATGCCTCATGAATGAGATGGTTAAGTTGCTACTGGCTCCAAATTCAGAGATTTATGGTAATGGAAAGCTATACAATATGCTCTAGAATTGCAGTTTGAAATGATTGATAAAGCTTTAGTCTGACTGAACACATACAGTAGATAGATTAAGTGCCTGGCTTATCTGTCTGGTCCTGGGTGTTCATCAGTCAACCTCACTAACAAGCTAAAAGTCAGGATTGTGGTCAGCAAGTTCATATTCGTCTGAAAATATGGGGTCTGCAGCGAGCTCTTTCAGACAAAGGCAGCACACTGAACCTGTTTAGTGCTTGCTTACCCCTGCTAAAGCTCTGGGAAAGGAAAGAACTGCAGACTTGAGAAGCAACTTCACCTCTTGCATTTACTTTCCCCCTTCATTACTTTTTAACATCACTTTAAGTAACAACTGCTGAAACCCATTAACAAACTCATTTTATGGTGCCAGAAATCTCAATAGCTCATAAAATTGTATTATGAACCACGTTAAATTTTGCTCGAGTCAAATGTGATTTAATAGCTTTTAATCCAAACACTGGATTTCTGTGTGAAGAGTTGCCTTCCAGCCTGGTACACAAAACAGCTTCAAAGTAAAGGTCCAGCTCATAAAGGTCAAGTGGGGTAAGAAATGTGTAGTGTAGAGGATGTAGGTCCAAACTCCCAGTGATGTAAATCAGTATAATGCCACAGCCCTCATGAAATCCCAGCTGCCAGAGCCAAGATGTTGAGGGGATATCTCTAGAATCAGTTGCTTCACCAATAACTCTAATTTCACTGATGTAAAGATGTGACTATCAATATTTTCATGCGCCAAACAAGGTATTTAAGCTGGATTTCAAGCTAAAATGTAAAGAGTGTCTGGTGGAACTCAGGAAACATTCAGCACAAGATGAGCCTATTCTGAAAGATCAGCTTCCTCCCCTCCCACCATTCACCACTTCGGGGGGGATTTGAAAAAAAAAAAGGATCAATGAACTCCAAACCCCTCTGCTGTTAATCCGTGCTGAGCTTCAAACAAGCCTGTGGAAGGACAAGACCTGAAAAGGTATTTGCAATAAAAGAGGCAATGGACACAAAAGTATATGCTGCTAATTAAAAATGTAAAATTATATCACAATGACTTTAAATGAGAATGATCTCAGTCTAATCACATAATACTTTCTTTTGTGCTCTAGGTCACGCCGTCACTCAGATGCAGCATTCAGGAAGCACATTTCATTAGACTAAATAAAGCTTCAATCATGTGTAAAATTTCCAACTTGAATAGGCAGCCATCATATCATTCATCAGTCTAGATGTATTTAATGGGTGTAATTTCTTCCTCATATTTCTGTGTTGATTGTTTCATTTCCATTATAGAAACCTTTCAAGGTTGCTCCTTTTGCTGTTCTTTGGGTCAGGATAAATAACACTTTTAAAGTTGCATCCCAAAAACACATCCCTTTTTGTTTGTCAAAAAAAATTGGGTGATGGAGATAAATTTGAACCAAGACAGAGAGAAACAACAAACTCAAATCATGACACACACCTTCCCTGCCAGGACTCAGATGGTATTACCCTTACTTACATGTCTTGCAATAAATAATTATGCTTAATCAAAAACAAATTGAGCAGCCTTGTTCAGACACAGCAGCCCCCTGTGGATGCTGACACTGTTTCTATAGATGAATTCAAAGGGATTATATTTAACACATGACTTAAGGCAAGACACAAGAACCCATCTCCATCCCTTGCTTCCTCCTTCCCCATTTTTCACCCTGACATGCATGCATAGACAAAATGGTAAAATAAAACCATTTGCCTTTCAAATTTTAAATGGAAAGGGTGAATTAACAATTCAGGGAAGATTTGCAAACTCATCAGGAAGAAACCATAGCAGAGAAGTGTATCTTTCCAGCACCAAATGTTAGTCTTCCAGTTTAATCTGGAAAAGAAAATATTTTCTCCTAGACACTTAATTTGGATACATAGTTGCCTTGCTTATGTGAGGCAAAATTATGACAGTTCTGGGCTCCATACATAGCCAAGGTTTCTGCACCAATAATATAACTTTGTAGTTTTCAATTTGGCCTACTTCCCACCTTCACCACACTTTTAATTCTTTTTTTTCACTGTTTATTCCTTTCTATGCCTCCACAGAAGACAGAAAGGCAAAACATCATATTGGGATTGGACTAGATAGCCAGGTTAAGCCTCCCGTGCTCTGCCCAACCTAAACCTTTCCCAGTTCTTCTCCTTTGATCTCCCCTTCTCTTTATGCACATTTCAACCCCCTGTTGTTTCCCCTGTGACCCAGCCCCAAACCTGTAATGGGATCTGTTCTGCTGCATGGGGCTCAGCACAAACAACAATTTCCATTCCAGAACCCCCAGCCTGAGTCCCAAAACCTTACAGGCTCATCCCTATAAGCAGCACAACCAAACTGCAGGATGAAAACACAAAAAGCTTTACATTTACCTCTTCTGACATGTGAATATATTTCAGAATCCCAAATTAAGCAAAAAGGATGGGATAGAAGATTTATCCATTAGCCTATTGCAGCTCCAACCACAGCAGTTTCCCAGGTACTGATTTGAAACCCATGGTGTGGAGTCCTGAAAAAAATCAAGCAGTAAAAATATAGATTTAGTAAGATTTCTTTTTGATCACAGCTTTCAATGAAGACAAGTTATTTTGGAAGTCATGGTTATTTTTGAGGGTTGGAACACTGTGGAAGGAGAGTGACTGGCAGAGAGATAGAAGACAGCCTCAGGAGGCCTCAGTTCTCTCCTCATGGTTGAGACAGAAAGCTGACAGGTTTAGTTTTGAAAAGAAAAACCACAACCCAAGGCTGTCACTTGGTTGCAAAATCCGGAAGTTCCACTACAGATGCTCATGACCTGAATGAGAATAAAAAGTCCCATGGAAAACCCCAAGGACTGCCATTGCAGCCAGGGTAGTTTGGTACACTTCAGATAATTTGTGATAACACATCTACTCCTCATTTTGATACACGACCTAATTTTCATTCAAGCCAGTGGTAATATTCTGCTGGCAGATGCTGAATTGGAGAACTTTGTCCAACACCCAGAAGGAAAGAGAAAAGCCAGAATCCTTCTCCAAAGACCATGGGGAAACGGGAACCACTTTTCAGCTCTGCCAGAATTTTCCCACGTGACCTCCCGCCAATTTTTAATTTTGTCTGACCAAGAGGCTGAAACATATTTTTAAAACCTAATGAAGTTTATAAGCCAGTGCCTCTGTGGTATAACTCCCATTAAAAAGGAAAATTAAAAAAAAAAAACCAAGAGTGCCTGGGAATGTTTTTATTGCAAGAATTTTTTAACTTTCCTCATCCATAATACGTGGCATAGATTGATCTTCAGTTAATCCACTTCATACTGTATTTCTCTGATAAGAGTTCTTAATGTGAAAGGAAATCTCTACGTTTCATAGGAGACATCATAACAGTGCCGTGGATAAAGACGAAGAGGTGGAAACCTGCCCTTCAAGGAGAAGCCTGCATCTCCTAAAGCCATGATGGGGTCACTCTTCAGCTTCATATGTGTGACTGGAGCGTTTAAAACACAGCTCAGCTCAGCTCAGCTGCAGCCTGACAGGTACACAGGATTCCATAGTACTGCAGCATCTTTAATCGTGGAATGTTTAGAGTCCAAATCATCACCAAGTTTGAAGCATGGACTTCTTCCCTGTGTTTCCATTGTCTTTAGTGTCCACAAAGGCATCTGAAATTCTCAGCCAGATTCTACTCTGTAACTAAACCATGGCAAAGGATTTACCAGTCAGGACTGAGACATGATCTTGGCATTATATGGACATTCCAGAAGGGAATGCACAAGGCTAGAGAATTTGCCTCTCAAGATTTGCTCCAAAAGAGCTGCCTTCCTCCTTAACTCAACATGTATTCATATTTTTATTCCTATCAGCGTTTTTTATTTTAGCATTTACAGGCTGCACTCATATCTGAAGTCCTGCTGCCTTTGGACAACTACACAGAATTAGGAACTGAATTTAGAGCTACAGCTTTCCAGCTTGGGCCTATCAGAGACATCTTGAAGTCCTTTCAGGTCAATGTCTGCAGAGCACACAACCATTTCCCAAAGGCCAGCAAGAACGTTGTCATTTGCTTCAGCAGGCACAAGATCAAAATCCAGCCATGACCATGGATGTAGTTCCCAAAAATGTTCTACCCGATAAAAATATTTGCACTCTCTAAGGGGAGTCAGGAATGAGAAAGTTACAGAAGAGTTCATAAACACAGTCCCAACAAAAAAGAGCTCTGCCTCAGACCCAGCTTCAAATTCCCAGCTCCAAATTCCCAGCTCGTCTGTTTCTCTCATTACGCCCAGCAGATACAGAATTGTTTTTCTTGTCAGGAGCTAAAAGGGTTAATGCAAGGCTGGAAGTTATTTACAGTTAATAGCAGTGGAAAGATTGCAGAGCAGCTTGGTCCAGCATCTAATCACAAAAATAGTTTCTTGTAAAGAGACTTGAGGGCAGAGACTCTGCAAGTTCTTCACGTATTTTACGCTGTTTCTTCAAGAAATGCCAGTAAACCCAATATTCTGGGATAAAGTTTTCCATAGCTTTCTGGTGACCTTGACAAAAAGGAAGTCAATAACTGCAATTATAAGGAGAGAAAAAAGAAAAAGTTGGCCCAATCTGTCCTCATTTCATCAGCTGTGGTATTTCCAGTTTTTTGACTAGCATATTTAGTCAGAAATAATTTTGGGTTATTTTAAGCATGCAAAGATGCTGAAGAGAGAATAGCGTACAGTTAGATTAACTTTATTGGTTTGAAACCGGAGGGTTATCTTCAAAACCAAATGTCAAGAAATTATACAGAGCTACCCATAAGTTAAGTCTCTTGGCTTTGATATACAAGAAAACCTCTCAAAATTCAAGTCAGCAGTTGCAGTAAAAGTTTTGTTGAACCATTGATGCTACTTTTAAATATTTGAGAAGTTCTTGCCTTTGGTTAAAGAAAAAAAGAAGTAGTTTCACCTTCACCGAAAGACAATCCTAAAAACCAGGTGACCTTAAGAACCCTGGTTTAGAATCACATTTCTGCAGTGCCTAAAGCTTCAGCTGCAGCATTAGTTGAAAAGGATCTGAGTATGCTCAGCAGAATCAATTCAGAGCATGCTGTTATTTCAGTGCATATTAGATCCAGCATTAAATCAAATCTTTAAAAGTACTTATGTATCTATTTCCCATTGAAATCACACCTTTGAAGGCATGTATGTATCTACTCCCCATTGAAATCAAGGGTTTAGGCTTTTATCTTTTACAGCAGACCAGGGTAAGACACAAGAGGAAAAGCCCAACTCAGAGATGTTTCTAGAAGTGCTGTTATCTAGCAGCCATTACCACTCTCAGAGATCCCTGATCTTTGTATCTGTCAGATTAAAATACTGAGAGCTTGAACCAGAGGGCAGCAAACTAAGCAAGGGCCATCATCCCTCACCTGGGATGACTGCTGCTGCTGCTGAGAGAAACAAAGGCACTTCGACCTGACAGCAGCAGATACAGCACTACCACTGAGAACATCAGATGCAAGTGATAACTCAAAGCATTTCTTCTGTTGAAATCTCTGTCTCTCAGTGCACATTTGCACAGCGCCTTTGTTTTGTCTGAGACCTTCGGCTGCAATGATCATCATGATGAAGTGGCAGGGCAGGGGGGAACGGCTTTAAACTGGCAGAGAGCAGGATTAAATTAGGTACTAGGAAGAAATTCTCTACTGTGAGGGTGGTGAGACACTGGAACAGCTCAGAGAAGCTGTGGATGGAAGTGGAACACTGCCCCATCCCTGGGGGTGTTCCAGTCCAGATGTGAATGAAGATGTGGATGAAGCTTTCAGCAACCTGGTCTGGTGAAAGGTGAAGTTGGAACCATGTGGTGTTTAAGGTCCCTTCCAACCCAAACCATTCCACAAAAAGTCATTGGCAAAATACAGGTCAGGTCTAAAGAGCAGTGCAGTTTCCTGACACGGAGACAAGATATCCACAACCACTTATACCCAGTGGTTGAAAGGAATGCTGTGGAGCTACCACGTTTTGACAGCTCCAAAACATCCATGTAATTAACAAATGGTAGGGTTTTCTGCCCCCCACCCTCTGCCCCTTCTTCTGATTGTTTTCATTTCCCTTGTTATCAAATAGTTTGGAGGAAGTTAGTTTATGAAAGAGAACTAGGGTAGGCCCTTCCCTGGAAAATTCCCACTGGTCTGACTTCAAGGCTAATAAAAATGCTTTATTGTTTCTTTTGCTGATCCTCCTAACTGGTCAGCAACCCCCCAGGGCACAGTTAGTGCAACAAATTCAACTTGGAGTGCCTGGTGTCTCCTGCACAATTCTAGTTAGGAATGAGTTTCCTGTTACAAAAGAATGATCCTGTCAAAGAGCTGCTGCCTTTTTTTTTTTTTTTTAAATTTCTCACCTGTTCTTATCCATGTTTAGAGAGAGCTCACAATGATGATGCTTATTTTTCCACTATACAATTTTTGCCAAGTGTCCAAAATAAGAATTCCATGGTATATAGAAAGAAATACACAGCTGGTTCCCCACCACCATTTCTTACCTCTGCCTACACTCAAAGCATCACCTCTTAATTTTTTCCAGCATGGTTCAGAGGGAGGTGTAAACATGACTATAATCTACCTATTCAAGGTGGATTTATTTTTTAATGAAAAAATACTTTAAAAAGCAGCAAAAGCAGACTGAAGCCAAAAAGAGTAAAAATTAATATAATTTAATGTATTTTGGCTTTTATCACCTTTAGCTATTTTACAAGAATCATAAGAATATGGATTTAATTTCTGCTATTAGTGCAAAACATTAACATTGAGGGCTGATGTATGTACTGAAGCACAAGCAAACAGAGTCCTGTTACATCCTTATAAAGCAATATTCCCTCAAATGAGGAAAAGAGCACAGAATCAAGGCAGACTTCTCTCTCTCCTGAAACCATCAGATTCCAACAGTACAGGCAGCCTTTCTAATTTCCCTCTGACTTCAGGTGGAGTAGGGAAACTCTGAGGTGAGTTCACTGAGTTCAGTGAGAGCATTTCCACTAACTTCAGAGGGGTTTGGAACACAGTATAAATAAGGATGGCAGAATGGCAGAAAAAACCAAATGTACTATTTAAAGCTAAGGAAAAGAATCCACTGTGGTTCAACACATCTGAAAAAATTCAAACGCATGCTTCTGAAACAGGATAAAAGGCATTTTGCTCTTACCTGTACTCTTACCTAAAATGTTTTTCCTACTTCTCAAAATTCTGTACAGTGTACTAAAACTCTAGAAATGTGGGAACAAGAAGCAATAACAATCTTTCTTCTTTCAGGATTCTCAGCATAATCCTGGTCTGATTGAAGCCTTATATTGATTTCTATGAAACCAGAATTTCAAACCCTGGGAAGAAACTGCAACCCCCACTTACAAGAAAAAAATCTGTCAAAAAAACTGGCACAAAAACATAACTAAGCAAAGTACACAAGGGATTTCAAATGAGATTAGAAGCATTGTTTTGACCCTGTGGCTTTCAGAAGGGTGTGAGAAAAACACAGTAAAGAGCACAAGAGGCCTTTGCAAACTGGGCAGCCGAGACAGACAGTTTAAAGGAATTGGAAAAGAAAGTCTAAACGGAAATGGAGTGAAAGGAAAATGCAACTCCATCTAGGGTGAAAGGAATGAAGACCAACAATCATCGGGATTCAGTTTTGTTTCTGTGGTAGGTGCTCTAAAATCCATGTTGGAGGAGCAGACAGAAAGGTCAGGGAAGTCAGAATTATTATATGAGAAAGGAAGTAGGGAACAATGGGCTCGGAGAAGTCATGACAACCGAAGGATTGGTGGTCTTCACTGGGAAAGAATGGGTGGCCTTTATTGATGGGCTCTTTCTACAGAGAGGAATTACTGTGTGCACTATCTGCACAGCCCAGAAGGGCACTGGTGACAGACTTGCTGAGTTATTTGCTGTGGATAAACTATCTAAGTATTCTTTCCTGATTTTGATTTTGAACAAGTCCAAGTGCTGCTGTAATATCTCACAAATCCCAGCACATACATATGGTTGTTAACATCAGAAGTCTCCTCAGCCCCAGATGGACTCTGCATGTCCTTCAGCTGAGCAGAAGGTTGTGCTTTTACAAAGAACAAGATTCACTGTGCTAAACAGGTGAGCAAAGTCACATGAAAGGGACACAGAGTAGCAGAGTTTCACAAACAATACTTGGATGTCTTCTGTCATTGTTTCTGCAGCTCTGGCCACTGCTCCCTGACTTTATTTTCCTTCACACACCAGCCTTTTTCTACTCCCTTTACTAAGGTTTCCAGTTCTTTAGAGCAATGGGCCTGTATTTCACTATAAAGGACCTTGGTGAATATTAAATGATGTGCCCAAAATAGTAAGTAATTAAAGATTTTTGGTTTGTGACTGATCACTAAATACACACTCTGTTATATTCAGGAATATTAAACCAGCAGAGGTGAGTAAAAAAGAAAGAATAGGTGTGAAATTTTTGTTGTTGTTGTTTGTACTAATTGGGTTATTAATGTGAAAATACTCCTCCAGGGACAACGAGCAAAATCTGTGCCTGTTTTCACAAGAACAACTGAGGCAGGTGGGCAAAAAGCTGAAATATTTTCCAGGAAATTTAGAGGTGCCATTGCCATAAATGTCCCACTGCAAATGAAGATCAAGGGGGTGGGATCACATAATTCTTGTCTACTCCAAGTTTAGCACATGAGAGAGCAGGTCACAGGTGGGAAAGTTAGCTATGTTCAATCTTCTGCTCAAAACAAAGCTGTTCATTGCAGTGGTGAAAAAAAAGCACACAAGGACTGGGAGTTTTCTGTTAGAGGGCACATTTTGCAGGACCAAGCTGTGGGAATCTGTGGGTGTGTAGTACACTGCGGTTTGAACTTGGGAACTGTGAATGCAATCTGCACATCCAAGAGAAGCAATGTGCAGAAGGAGCCAGTGCTACAGACCACCTCACCTCCAAAAAGCCCACAGCAACCCAACCCATCTGCATGCCACAAGATCCCAGCCTGGCCTGAGTGCCCATTATCCACACGGATCGATTCAGTGTCTTTCTGTACCTCCTGCGGCTCTGAATACATGATTAGTGATATGACAAGTGCTTTCTTTCCCTCACAGCACCCCCGTCCTTTTTCTTTTTTGGGTCAGGAAATGCCAGCCTGTGTGAGTATCTCATAGAAAATGAATGGGAAATTTGCAAATTCCTGTAAACACCCACAAATTTTCTCATGATCTCTTGTCACTCCTCAATGGATGGCGCTTTGCAACTCCAAGAAGCCTGGGTTGCTGAAAACAGCAATCATATTGTGCCAGCCTCTGAAAAGTGGGGTTGTTTCACAAGGCAAAGGCCCACACTACCTGGAGCTGGGCAAGCACACAATCACTGTAGTCTAACAGAGTAATTCTGCTACTTTTTCTCTTTTTTCTTTTTCTTATTTTTTTTTTTCTTTAAAGCAACCAACACCGCACAAATACAGGTCTTTTGAAAATTAGCTTTCTCAGAGTAATGCTTGTAAAAGCACAGGCTGATCCAGGCTTACCAGTCCTTGACAGGATCCTGCTGGAGGTTTTCCGGAGTGCTGAACTTACACTTCTTAGCATCAAGTCTCCAGCAATTCCTACAAATAACACCTCCTAGCCCGCTCATCCTTGGCACCAAAGGAGCCTAAACCTTATCGCTGTGGAAGAGCTCTGACACGGTTTCACTGACTCGAACATCAACCCCGCAGCTCCCAGCTCAGCCAAGTGGCCATTTGAGAAAGACACCACATCTTGATTGGAATTCAGAAGAACAGATGAAACCACAGTGGGAAAATCTAGCAGCGGATTTCATTTGCAAGTCCCCAGAAGTGTCTAAGAGTTACTGGAAAATAGCATCTGACAGGTTATCCTGTTCAAGGGAACCAGGTAAAACCCAATGAAATCAGTCCCTTTTGGGATGCACAAACTCCCACAAAGCCTCAGCCAGATGACCCCGAGATGCCCTTACAGACTCATCAGCAATTCAGCAGCAGCCAGAACAAGGAGGAAATTGGGGCCTTATTAGAGACCAGCCAAAGCAAAACAAACCAAAGACTTGGTTGCCACTGCCAAAAATCTGCTTTCACAAGTCAGGAATCCTGATCATGCAGCTGCCTCACTTGCCCCTCATTTGCCCACATCCGCTGAGTTTACAAATGAACCTATTCGAAGGCATGAATTTCTATTTTATTTGCCAGAGGAAAAGATGGTAACAAAAGGAGGCTGTGAGTGAATGAATATGCCAATGCTCCTTTTGGTTTTACTGGCATGTCATTATATTGCAAAAATAGAACTTGATTTTTAAAATAAACAGAGCATAATATGGAGGTTTCTGTGTAAACAAAGGATTGTACATGTGGTGGTATGATACAAAATTTCATGATCAAGAAATTTCTCATTCAGCTTGTCCAATCAGCCAGAACAAACTTGCACTCAGTAGACTTTAATTATAATTGCATCTAATTGATTCTTTTTCCTTCCTTTTTTAAATCTGTGGTATTGTGGTGCTGCATCAACAGTAGCTCTTGACACAAGAATGCACATTATGGACTCCAGGGTAGGAAACGGAAAGAACCATATGAGTAACCATCTCATACCCACTACACTGGTTACTTGCTGTTTATTTTCCTTCAGAAATGTTCAGAGAAACCAGCAAACTGAGCTCTGAGTTTGGAGAACCAGTTCTCTCCTGCCTTTGAGAGGAGCCCCTGTCCACACAGGGAAGCCGAGCCCCAGAGCCTAGGAGGGGAGCTGAGTCATGAGTTCTTAAATTGCTGCTAATATTGACAGTCAATCAGTGCTGGCCACGGCCAGATACCCAGATAATTCCCCTGGGAAAATCATCAGCAGAAAGAGAGGCACCTTCAGGCTTGTATGACAGGTAAATGGGGATTTTCAAAAATCTAATACAGAAAATGTGGGCACCAGGCATAAGTTCACATCCTTTTCTCAAGCAATCTCTGCATGACTTATTCAAAGCAGTACAAAGTCCTTGTGACAGTTCAAAATTGCACTCAGATTGCTTGACTCAGCCCTATTCTTCCCTTAGGCACTGACTAATGTGTTCAGCAATGGATAAACAAATTAGAATCCTAAACCACCTTTTCAAAGGATTTTGGCATAAGATCGCATTAAAACAATGGAATATAGATTCTTAATTCACTTAGTAATTTTTGAAAATAAACAGAGGGTTACCAAGGATCATGCTATAAATACCCTTATGCTTTTTGCAAATATTTAAGGCTTGCTGTCTCTGCATATGCTGTGTCAGTCCCTTGACCTCCGCATGGATGAAGACGACAGTCAGAATTCACACACCCTGCTAGTGTTTCTGTCTGGCCTTGCTAACTGGCCCCTAACCAGTTAATGCTGCCTTTTTTTTAGGGGAGTTCTCTAAAAGCCCATGAAAAACAATAGACATTGAGAATCACATTTTGGCTTCATCAAATGTCACTATGTAAAAAAAAACCCAAACCAAGACTCTCAACAAAGATGTCAGTGACTCAACAGCTCTCAGTAACCACTGCAAAATAAACATTAGGCAGTAATTGCTATGTAGGGGTTGAGCATCTGCTAAGAAGAGCTGTATTTTCACGGAACTATGATTCTAGCAGAGTGATCTCTCCCCAGCAGGAATATGGCTGAGGGGCAATACTCCAAAAGCAGAGTGTGCTGATGAACAGCAGTCCCCCTTCGCACACCAAACACGCTGTGCTCCACCAGAGAAGTCACAGAAGGTTTTTGTTTTGAAAGAGGAGGTTTGACAATAAAAGATAACATTTAAAGTCAGCAGCTTTCTGGTGACTTGTGTGGTATCATGTCTCCCAAAGCAAATGTCTCTGAGGGTACCTTTAAACGTGGGGTTTGACCCACAGCAGGGAAAGGCTGCCCAGCCAAACCAACACTGAAAGTGCACATGCCAAAACCCCTTCTCAGCAGGAATTATTAGCCAGGATGAATCCATAAAAGTACTTAGGCAGCTACTTCCCTGTGCAGGGAGCTGGTGTGGTCTGGTGAGATGTCTCTGCCTCATGCTGCACTGGGAGCTTTGGAATAGACCCAACCTAAACCATGCAGCACTGATAGTGAGACCCTGCCTATGAGCTTTGAACCAAACACTCCTGGGAAAACACAATCTGTTTGGGAACTCAAACTGCTAAAAAAAAGCTCTTTTTGATGGTAAATCTATGGTAAACTGGAGGAGTGTTTGCTCTCTGCCATGATCTTGGATAATAGAGCCAGTTTTGTAGACAGAGCTGAGCTTTGGGAATCGGCTATTCCTGTCAGAGCCGGATTCCTCGCAGCAAGAATGCTTGCAACCCATGCGACTCTCTGTCCCAGGACAGCATGGCTGTGTAAACAGAAGGCTGCAGTGGGATTATACTGAAATTTCACATCACACTCTCACAGCAAGGCCAGCCTCCAAAGCCCTGGCTCTATTTTTACCTGTTGTGGGACAGGACGGTGGTATGTGGGAAATACAGCTGGAACAGAGGGAAATAATTTTACTGCTCCCTGCATGACAGGAGCACGGGTGCAAGTCTAAACCAGGTTTACTAAACTGTGCATTTTCTTATTCCTACGAAGTGCTGTGTACAAGAACATGGCACACTGGATGTATCCAAGTGCTAAGCCAAGTCTGGAAAGCAACCCAAGTTTTCTGTACCTGTTCTAAAACCTGCAGTAGTGCAGGCTGACTTTCAGAAATGCTGAGAACTCTCAGATCCCACTGGAGCTGAAAGGCAGAGCCAATAATAGCCAGGCTGAACAAACAACTACTGAAATCCATGTCTCTGCACAATCAGACTCCTAAATGTCTTAGAATAATCTGCTTCATGCTGCCAAAATTTGAGCACTTGTTTTTGAAAAATTAATGACAGAATTGTAGCATTTACACAATTGTTTAAACAACATCAGCACTAAATTTCAAAATCAGCATCTTACAGGCTTCCAGTTTTCCAGTTTTCCCTATGCTTTTTTCAATTCATATACAATTTAAAAGATTAATTTGTGCTTGCTAGCATGAACATCAATATTACATTTGAGCTCTTCTCTCCATCCACACCTTTGACTAAAAAATACTTGTATACTTCACTTCCAGTTAGGAGTACCAAATTATTTTCTGGACTTTCAATCTAGAACAAAGTCTGTTTTTAATAAGAAAGATTTTTTTCAGCCTGGCTATAAAATATCATTTGCAGGATACTCTAGAAAGAAAAACAGTTGAACTTGACAAGTACAGCTGATAGAGAAGATAGGAGTTGATAGATGACAACTGCTGCAGCTTTTAATATCACTTTATCAGTCATGACACAAGCAATTTCTGATGTAGAGTGATCCTTATAATTCCTCTCAGATGCTGATAAATCCAACTGGCTGGGGAACTAAAAGGCCTGATCCAAAGTCCCTTAAAGAAACAGGCTTTAGAGAGTGACTCAATAAAAGTTCCCAACCCAAGCTGCCTGTCAGTGGAAAAAACAAAGAAGAGAGATTCTAAAGGGAAGTCAAGCAGCCAATTTCACCAAAATTGAAATTTTGATCCTTGCGCACCCTTTATAACACTGAAAACCTCCTTGTACCTATTAAAATGTCCTGAAGGAAAAGAAGGCTTTGAGATGAAATCTGGCTTGCGTGGAATAAGGCATCATCTAAACACACAGGAAGGAGGCAGTCCCTTTCCTGCAAAGTTTACAACAGAACTGGAAACTGTGGAGCTGGATACAGCACAAGGAAACAGTGAGGTGAGATTGGCCATGGCAAAGAACATCAGCTGCCTCCCCTCTCCTCTGCAGGCACTCCAGCAAATTGCCAGAGCGCGAAACCTCCCCATTTCACCTGAGAGGAGCAAACCACAGCTTGCCAAAAAACAAACCAGCCTTTAACCTTTCCAGGCTTTTAACCTTTACATAAACTATGCTTGTTTCCCCATGTGAACAATGGCCTTATTGTTTGACTTAAAATACAGTACGTGACCTGTGATGTTAGGAAATGAATGAATTGTTGTGTTGTCAACAGTTGCTTTTTTTCCACACCTCCCTATATCTAGGAATTTCTTTCCATGCACTTAA
The DNA here is from genome assembly GCA_013399835.1 of Leptocoma aspasia. Taxonomy (NCBI): domain Eukaryota; kingdom Metazoa; phylum Chordata; class Aves; order Passeriformes; family Nectariniidae; genus Leptocoma; species Leptocoma aspasia. The sequence goes on along the minus strand of VXAX01005379.1, from coordinate 2,140,352 downwards.
GTTTTAAGGAAAACACAACACTCGTGAGAAGGCTGCTGATACCTCAAGTTGACAAGTTATAGCAGAGAAATTATATGACATAGATTTTGAGTAATTCAGAAAATCCTAATCTCAGCCTGCTTTTCAAAAAAAAATTCTCCAATTTAAGCATGTAGAATTAATTTTCAAGAGTTTATATTACCCAGAAACTCTGATTTCAGACACACAGCAGGGACTTAACAAAATCTACTTATTAAAATGCCAGAATAGAAGCAGAGCTCTTCTGAACATCTGGCCAGACTGTGGGTATGTGACTCAAGATGACTGCATGAGAAAATACAGGGTAGGTAAGAGACCAACAAAAGATTAGGAGGAAAAATTCAGACACTCTTTCAATATTAGACATGAAGTCCTTCTTCAAACACTCATTGCTTACTACAGGTTCATTTAAAATTGGAAAATATCCAAAACTGTTATGGCAAAGATGAAGATAAAGCAGAATTTTTACATAGAACAGAGAAGGTATCCAAAGCATCCATCTTCTCAAAGATAAGAGACAACACCATGAAGATCGAGGAAGAAAAACTTGTGAAAAGGGATCCTTAGAGTTCAAAGAAGCTTTTAAAGAGCAATTCAAAACTAATATGAAACATCCCTTAAGCAGTTACACACCAATTACTAGATTAGAACACTTCAATCAGTTCAGGAAAGGAAGGATTCTCACTTTTGTGACATCCACTGGACGTTGAATGGACATATGAACATATGTTTATGTAGAGGAAATATTTACACAGGTTGGACTTATTCTTACATGAAAGAGCAGATGTGGAAGCTACACCTATAAAATGTAAATTTCCTGGCCAAAGCATTGTGTGACAAAGCTGGTTACAGACTTCATTACCCGTTTCAGCCAACAGCATCACAGACTGAGCCATCTTTTGTTTTATTATATATTGCCTTGAGAGAGTTTAAATTTAGGAGAAGGATCTTTTTTGGCTGCTTTTGGTCAGCAGTCTCCCTTCAGCCACTGCTTCCATGAGCTCCTGGGAAATGACCAAAAATATTCATCTGATTGCTCTGTTGTGGGATACGCTTATGTGTCACAGGAATGTGAAAGGGATACCACTTCAATGATATAATGCATATTTTAATCAAAAGGTAAGGAATTATTACCCTCCAGCTCTGAGATTTCAACTTACAAAATTCTAAGTGAGTCTCTCAGGAGTAGGTCAAGAAACATAAGGCACCCCCAACATACTACCTTCAGAAAACTAGCGTGAGCATATCTTAAATTTGGTAGAAATAGAAATAACCTAAAGAGAAAAGAAAGAATATAAAAGACAAGAGGAAGGTCTCCCAAATAAGGGGTCCTGTGAATCTAACAAGAATGACATTTCCATGTTTTTCATAAAAAAAAAAAAAAAAGGTGGGGGTGGGGGGAAGAAATCGTTCCACATAATGCAACAGCTCCTCAGTTAATGTAAACTGGCGCCAGTTCATTGAAGTCAACGGAGCTCCAGTGATACATACCAGCTGAGGATGGGGTTCTGAATTTGTAGGCATTTGGCATAATGCCAGCCTCTGTCTGCATACAGACTAGTATTGTGTATGTAAACACTGTCTGACTCTCTAAAAATCATCATTTTTAAAAAATGCTTTCTAGTGCTGGTGAATTTGTCATGTGAAACAAATCGCGGGCTCCCTGTTTTCGGTGCCTCCGTCTGAGCAGCAGGTCCTGGCAGCCCTGCATGGGTTCTGGGTTTGTTCACCAAATTCTACCAAGATAAAGGATGGCTCACTCAAAATACAAATCAGAACAGAGTCCAAAAGAACAGCTGCTTCCTCTGCCCTGAGTAATAAAATGTTAACATTTCATGCCAAGACTGTTGTGTGAGGGTTAAATGGTGTGTTAGGAAGTAAAGGGAGGTGGTTAAACTGCACCCCACTAAGAAGCACCAGAAATTCCAGATTTCCCTCTCCACCTCCAATCATTTTTATATCCTCACACCACAGACTAATACTTCATTGTTGTCCTAGCCCAAAGCCCCTGCTTCCCCACAGTGAATAAAAAAAACTTTGGCCATATCTTGCCAATTTCTTTCATCTGTTTTGGGAAGAAATAGGGTCCAAATCTATTTAATCTCCTGAACAGATTGATGCTGTGGGTTTCCACATGTTCTCCTCTGGTGTGTTACATTACGTACCTTACCTACCTATATCTGCAACTCAGGATAGATTTTGTTCCTCACCAATGTACTACTAATGTTTAAACAAATGCGTTCAAATAGAACACCTTGTGGGTACTCCAGAGACATCAGTCTAAGGGGCTGACTACCTCTAGAGCATCCATTTTACTGTTTCCAAAGAGAACACCACAATAAAAGAAAAGAGAAATTTTGAGTTGCCAATTATTCTATTTATTTGCATGACCACATAAAACAAAGGAAGAAAAAGCACACATGCTTTTTTTTTTCCTAAGAAGTTCATGACAGGTGCTCATTTGAGACAGCTAGAAATGTCTGAAAACAAAGGTGCTTGGCAGCAATAAGATCAGAGACAGAATCCAAGTTGGACCTGGCTTTCAATTCCTATAATCAATATACTGTAAAAGCATCTGAGATTTCCATGAGGGTATACAAACCTGAACAAGGTCATATTGACTGTCCAATTCTCTTACTCATTTAAATGAAGTCATTAGGATTTATACTCAAAACTGAGCCTTAAGTCAGATGTGTGTTAGTTGTCCCAAAATTTGCTTTTTAAGGCATAGTACTTGGAAGGAAGAAGAAGTTTTTAATCCTTATCTGCGTGCCAGATTTAATAAACACATCTGCAACAGACTGCTAACACAACCACTTAAAATATTTGGGTAGAATCTATGCCCACTTAAATATACTCTGTCATTTAGCCAATAAAATGTAATTATAAAAACAACAAATTCAGCTGATTTATGAAACATTTACATCTCATTTTAGGACCAAAACCAAATATAATTAATAACTATGAAAATGAGGGCTAGGAAACCACCACTGTTTTCTCATGCTTTCATTTGTTGACAGTGGTTTTGGTTAATTGAAATATGTGTCCTGTGAAGAGGAGGGGGGATTGTTTTTGGGTTTGATATTTTTATTTGTTTGTTTGTTTGGGAGGTTTTTGCGATCACAGACAGTGATGGGAGAAAAAGTCAACAACAACCAACAAGAGATTTCACCAAGAATTCAAACCAACCAAAACTGAAACCTGTTTTGCTTGGAAATGAAGAAAAGGAAGTGGGTGCTCAGATCCAGATCTAAATTAGGTTTAGCCAGTGGTTTGGGGTTTGGTTTCATGACCAAATCAGGGCTGGGGTTCTCGTACAGACCTGATGATGATGAAACCTTCTAAACTTGAATCATGTAGCGTGAAATCTCGTAACCTGCTGGCTTGAGACTCTGGTCCCCAAGACTGGAAATCTTTTTATAGTTAAGGCTGGTTGACTGACACTGCAGTTTTATATGTGTCTTTTGGAATGGATTAGTCAAACTTCTCCTCCTCAGTCACAGCTTTCCATGATCTTACAAACATCAAGGTTGGAAGAGACCTTTAAGATCAAGCTCTACCATTAACCCAGCACTACCAGTGTAATGTGATGCATGGGAAGAACTTCATACACAAATCTGACCTTTGCAACTGGTATTCAAAATGTTTTAATTGAACTTCAACCATTTTGGCCCACATACAAAGGAATCACCTTTGGCTTTTACTAATATCCAGCATAATTCAAGATCCTGAGGAACACAAGGAAGGCAAGTAGCAGAGCACCTGAATTTCGGGAAAGCAGATGATGTATGTTTTAGGGAACTGGTGGGTGGAATCCTGTGGGCTCTGAAAGATCAAGCTTGTCTCCAGGGTCATGTTCCTCTCAGCACAAGAAAGCTCCATCCCTGTGCTCTGCGTATCAGCAGAGCAGCTTGGCTAAACTGGGAAATCCTGACAGCGTTCCAGTGCAAAAAGCCATATACAGATGATATACAGATGATTCCAGATTTCCAGATGATAGTGGCAAGGACAGGCTACAAAGGACAAACAGAAACATTTCTCAGGCACAAAAGGATGCTTTTAGCAAAGTCAAGACTCCAAACTGGCATGTTAAAAACTGCAAGAGCTTCTAGAATCTCTTCAATAGCAGAAGGAAGAAAAGGAAGTGGTTCTGCTGTCAGTAGGGGTGGGTGAACTTTACAACAGCACACCCCAGTAAGGCTGAGGCACACAACGTTTTCTATGCCTCAAGTTTCACCAGCAAGGTCTATCCAACCTTTTATATTCACTTGCAAATACGGCTCAAGGGCAGAAGAAGTTCTAAGCAGCCAAAGCAAAGTCAGGGATCTCTTAAGAAATGAGGACCCCAGGGTACCAGAAAGGATGGAGGCAAGAGTGCAGAGACCACTGGTGGCATGGCAGGGACACTCTCTTATCATTGACGGAAAGTTAAGGAGACAAAGGGAGGTCCCCAATGACTGAAGAAAAGCAAATATTTGACCTGTTTTCCAAAAGAGTAACTAATGGAGATGACCTCAAATCCTTGATGCAGTAGGCCCTTTACTGGAACACTTTAGAGGACTCTCCAGGGCAACTCTGCTTCCCAGCTTCTTATTGTCCATGCTACAGAGGTCTCTTGACTGCACTGATCCATAACAGTGGCAACATCAATTTAAAAAGGGGACAAAGCATGCCACCAAGACCAGGAGTGCTAGTGAAGACAGTCTGTTCCCAGATCAGATGATCCAAATCTGTCCTGCTTCCACTGGCTGTGAATTCAGCGTTGAGAGGCCACAGCATCCGAGTAGTCCCACAATCTACAGTATGGAATTATTTCTATAAATGGAAGCAGTTATGATGGCAATTGTTGTCTTTGGGTCAAACTAAGATGTGAAAAGATGTGCTTAAAGCAGAATTCACCCCTTTACTAAAAAATAAACACTGCCTTTGAAATAGATCCAGCTCTTTTTTCTCCCCTGTATATGTACATACATAAATACATCTATGTATACATGTATTTCTTATATATATGTATATATATACACACACATATAACACACACACACACACACACTCCCCTCTCCATATAAGGTCTTGGTAAATACAAACTGGATTTGACTCGGAAGGGAAAGAGACAGTTTAATTTTAATAGGCCAAGCACACATATCAGACAAAATGAAGGACAAAAAAAAAATTCCCAAACTAAGACCATGTAAGGTATGTATCAACCAGTTCTGAAAAAGGTTCCCACTGGAATTATTCCAGACTAAAACAATGAGTCATCCCCTAAGGAATCCTGTCCTCACATGAAATATATAAATCATTGTCCATTTTGGAAGGATTACGCCAATAGCACATATCATTAAAATGTTATTTCTTTTAATAGTGCTAAGACAAAATCCAGCATTTTGTTCTATAGATCCTGATTTGCAGTGTTACCAGGAGTCTCACCATGGTCCCCCAGGGACAGAGTCACAAGGACATTTAGTTCTTGCACAGTCAATGTATGTTCCCATATGCCTCAGCAAATCTGGGCAAATGCAAACAGGATCCCAGATTTCAGAGGTTCCCTCCCTTTTTTTTTTTTTTTTTTTTTTTTTAATTCCATGAGACAGAAAAGCTCTGTGAGGTGGTTGTGGTAGAATAGAGAAGAATAAAAGAACAAAACATCCTAATGCCATGCCCAAAAATCTCAATGCTTGACGTACAATATGAGCAGCTTCATGACTTCCCAAATTAAGATACTGTGTCTGTTTCATAGTCCTGGTATAGAAATTACTGAACTTCTGCTGTTTGCTGAAGAGGACAAAAAGGGGGTGTGCTACCTAAGGGAAAAATAAGACTGAAAATATTAATGGAAAGCGTAAGATTAATGGCATAAAAGTTGGGGTAGGTAGAACGAGTTCATTATATGGCATTCCAAAAGAACAGGGTTTGCTTTCTATCAAGTGTTTCCTATTAGAAATGTAGAATGACAAAGACAATTTTCAGTGCATGATTTTGAAGAAAGGCCTATCATGTGACACTGAAATGTCACACAGATAAATCAATTGCTACTCCTACACATAATTTGTTCTCCATAACCCCCAAATGCTTCACTCCAAGTGTCACTGAACTGCATATTGTATAAATATATGCCCCCACTAAAACTGTCTCGTAACTCCAGCTGGAAGAACCGGTCCCTGACTTCCACGGCAAGAGAAATCAAGCAGGGATTCTCCATTTTCAAAAGGAAACTCACTCATCTGCATAGTTAATGAAGAGATCTTTAGCATTTCTTTTCTCTGGAAGCGTTTCAGTCATGGTCTCAGCCAAGAGTTCACAATGCAGCTTCACAAAGCAGCACCATTTTATTTTGCCCCCTGTAGAGACAGTCACCAATTGTCACAGTCAGAGCCATGGTTATGCCACTCCTCTGGCATCTGGGCCATGAAAGAAGGAACCTGGTGAACACTAAAAACACTGCTTAGTCACTGCTGCTTCATTCTGGCCCACTCCGGACCAGTCACCTCACTGGAAATGTAAGGTTTAGGGGCTGAGGTCAGCATTTGAGAGGGTTTCTACCACAGCTCCTATGAAGCTGAAGAAACACAATCTTTCTCTTTGGTCAAGTCTGTAACAATTAAGCACACATGGTGCCAAGTCTCAATGTCACAGAAGAGTTCGTTCTTTTTTATGAATTAATACACATGAACAATTGAAATAATCATGAAAAAGTTTATATGGGATTTATTTTTTTAAGTTACCTAAATGAACATTATAAACATGGAATGATGGAACAGATAAATAATTTTTTTCAGGCCTATCATTTTTGGTTTATTGTCCCAAACCAAGCTATAATTTTCTGGTACTCTCAGGAAAATAAAATGAATCATGGGACTCTGAGGAGCAAAAACTTTAGTAATAAGCTTTGCAGTCAAATCAATCAGTCCTCATCAGCCCAAAACTAGTTCCATCTTTACAATCTATTTTTTGTGGCTTAACTTACACAGACTGCTACTACTGCTTCCCTTGGGAGAACATCCCATAACAGCTTTCACCACCAGGAACATCTTCCTGGCATCCAGCCTGAATATGCCTTTTTCTCAGTTTTACCCCATTAGTTCTCATTAAAACTCCTCTGTATCAGGTGAAATCCGTTCTGTCTGGAGCCTTTGCATTCAGTTATTACTCGTGGGCAGCTCACTGTCCATCACTTCACGCTCGCATAAGAGCTGGCAACATCTAAACACAGCAAAGCTCTAAGACCAGGAAAAGATCAGGATTGCTCCAGCTTTCATCAAGGAACCACATTTTAGACTTCTGTTAAAGACTTGCATGCTAGCTGTACTGGTAGCACAGTATTTTGTAAATCAAGTAATTTAAATTTCCAGTGCTGGGGACAACAAATATTTGTCTTCTTGCATAATTTTAATATAGATTCCTCAATCAAGTCTTTATAGTAAACTTAATAATGGTTTTGAAAAAGTATCTAGACTCATGATATGCAGAAAAAGAGAAAGAGCACACTGATTTTTATCTCAACCATGAGCTATCCTTACACATCCAGGCTTTGAGGCTAGCCAGGACTAGTAATTTTTGAAATATTTCAATATTTTTAGGCACTGTATTATAACTGACAAAGTTCGAAAGATAATGACCTGAGCTATTGTTCTGCTCTATTCCAATTGAAAGGGAATGCACTAAGAGCAAAACTATGAGTTTAAAACATAGTTTTATGTATACTAGTAGATAGTAGTATATAGTAGCAGAAAATAAATATTCAGATATATTTTGTTGCTGGACAGAAAAGATTTAAAAAAAAATTCAAAAAAATATCAAATACTCAATGAGCAGTTTGATTGAGTCATCACAGCAGTTCCCTCAGGCAAGTTACTAAGGACATGATCCACAACCACTGAAATCAAGGAAAAAAAATGCCTACACGCTGTGGATGAGGCCTTTAAAAATCTCAGTGTCTCTGGGTTTGCCTCCATAAAGTGGAGGTAACATTTACCACCCAAGTGTTGCAAGGACAACTCTGTTAATCTGTGCTTGGTTAATGAAGTGATGGGAACCACATATGTATCTACACATGGAAATTCCTCAAAACACGAAAGGGAAAGATCCCCATAGCCATAAGCTAGAAGGGATTTATCATTAAACACTTCCATTAATATGCAAAGTTGGACACAGCTTGTCATAAAGTTGGGAATACATGACTCATGTGGCTACCAAGGGCTCCTATTTATGTTCCACTTTGCATCAAATCATAGTTTACACAAACAATATTCAACTTTCCTTCTCTCCTTTTAAAAATTATTTTATTTTTGAGTCCTGCCTTCCTCCTCCCATTCCCCCAGCAAGAAGCTGGCAAGGGATGTGGAGCATCTGGGTTCAAAATAACAGCTGGTGGGTGAGACAGCATCAAGCTCTTTGCTGGCTTTACTTTGGTCTTCTGGGAATGAACCAAAATCAGATTTCTTCACAATAATCACCCCATCTTTTGCCCTTGAATAAACTTCAGAAGGGATCATAAGCCAAGTCCTCTTTGGGCAAATCAGAAGGAGTTTTCATAGCCCATATACCAAAGTTGGTTGGAAAACAGGATCTCTGACCCGTGGTAAATTCCAGTGTTCCAAAACATGATTTGTGCTCGACGTGGAAAAAAATAAAACTTCTTTTCAGTGTGAAGTTTTCCTCAAAAGAGTTGTCTTTAAAACATTAAATTCTAAATATATTGTTACCCAGAGATGATATAGACATAGAATACTAAATGCAGTATGAGTATTAAATTTTATCAATACCATTTAGAATTAAATATTACAGCAAAAAAGTAAAAAAATGGAAAAAAAATGTAAAATTCCATGTAAAAAAAAAAAAAGTATGCCTCTTAAACAAGCCCAGGCAGTGGACTGTGTGAATGCAAGTGCTGTTTGCAATAATGAGGACACCTTGGAACCTCTCTGTGGCACTTTTTTTGCAAGTGCATAAAACACCATTGGTGCCATCAAACCATTTTCGGTTTTGGTTTTTTTGGTTGTGGTTTTTTTTTTTTTCATTCTTACATGACATTTGGTGAATACTTTGGCATGTATTCATCTAGGATTCCTTACAGGAAACCCCCATGGCTGTAATGATCTGCACTGTCTGAGCAGTGGTCCTCCAGCTCTAAATTGTTTCACCTGTAGCCCCAGACACTGGATAGAGCAGGTTTTTTTCCTTTCAGTAAAAGCATTCTTATCAGGTTATTGATACTGCAGCTAAAAGGCAGCAAATATCTTTTGATTTATTATTTGGATGGGAAGCACATCCCACGCCTGTGCTTAAGCCCCACACCTTAGTGCTTTGCTGGGAGAAGGACACAGACAATGAGCTCTCGATGAGCGAGACCTGCGTAATGCTAGCACGGTCAAACTCCTTGTGCAAGCACAGGAATATCAAAGGCAGGCAAGGAGCAACTGGAACCTTGGAGACAGACTCCTTTTCACAGACATTTGACTAATCTGATGATGTATCCCCAGCACTATGTGCACTGGGGCAAGGAACTTGCCTCTACAAGCAGTAACCCTTTGCCTGTCAGCAGGGTTTACCCGAAGGGAAGCAGCCCCGGGGGTTTGTGCAGCAGGGCTCCCACCAGCCTCAATGACGTTATGAATACCTTGGGTATGAGGCTGTAATGCAAGAGAATAATGCTGCTGCGGGTGCATGAGACCGACTTCATCTGCACATACACCCTCATTGCCTCAAATGGGGTTGCAGGGGGAAAAGAAAGGAGAAAACCACACCAAGGTGTCCTCAGTACATGACAGCAGTGCTACCAGTGTGTTGATGGAATCCAATAGACAAGACAGCCACAGAAAATTAGGTGAAAGTTGCAGTAAGAAAATAATTGGGGCGCTCATCAAAAGGAATCTCTGTCTGAGAATGGCTGGGAGTAAACAGGAAAGTGTGAAGTGCTGCTTTGGGCATGTGGACTCATGTTTGCAGGTTGGGATGTAAACAGACAACTCTGCAGGGCAGATCCCAGTCTCTCAGCACTTATTGGGAGCTTTAGACTGAACTCAATGAAATCTGCATCAAATCCTCAGTGGACACAAACATTTTTCTTCCTGGCTGCACAAGCCCACTCCCCTGGTTTTGCTGTTGGTCCCTGTGAGGAACACAGGACTGCATTTGTAGGTGCTCCAGAGGGATGAGCTGCCACTTGGTGGTTCTTCTCCCTCCCTCCATGGCTGACTCCTATCACTGAATGCTACAACCTGATCCCTTTTTCCCCCTTTTCCTATGACCATGTTCATTATTTATGCCAACACACAAGCGGTCCTGATTTATCAGGATATTGTCCATCATTCCATCACACACTTACTTTTTAGATTCTCCATATCTCAAACTGCTTCTCCAAAGGAATTTCTTCAGAGCCAGGGATTATTTACTGGCAGCCATGAGTATGTCAAACCCTCCAGATGTTTATTATTACTACTACTTTCCAGGGGTGTCAGCCAATAGCTCTGTTTGTGGCTCGCCCTTCACCAGGACATTAGATAACTGCAGCTTATAGTCCTGGATGTAGCATTGGTCACCCTTTGATCCATAATTCACTCTGCTTTCTGCTGGGCTGTAAAATGGTTCAGCATCAGTCTGTGAAACTGGTCTCACCACTTTGTTGGTATTGAAACACTTTATTTATCAGCCAAAGGGATATTACAGACCTCTAAATTGACTGATTCTGAATTTGGCCTTGTAAATGGCTGACAAATTTGTGGCAGGGTGTATTATTGGCAGATAATACAAGGAATATTTTAAATGGCCCAGGCTTTATCCATCATTCAATGCTGAAGATAACCTCTGTGTTGGGAAAGGTGAACTTTCCAACAGGACAGAGGTATACAGTGTTCTTTGGAAATTTCATTCTGCTTCTCCCAGCACATTTTCTCTCCCTCCTCAGTGAATAGTTTTCTGCTCTTCTTGGACCTCTACTTTTTAACTGGAATTAGTTTCAGAAACATAGCCTTCAAATAACTAGAATAAATCAGCTGGGGCCCCCTGGGCTTCCAGATAAAACTCCATGCACACAAGTCCTATTAAAATCAAACTTGTCCTGAAATCCAAAAAAACAGAACTGAGTCTGTTCTTCTTCCAAGCAACATCCCAAAGAGAGAAAGAGCTGAAGGAGGGAGGATGGAGCTGGGAAAATCAATTCCTTCAGCAGCAGCAGCAGCAGCAGCAGCAGCAGCTGCCTGCTGGAGGGGATGTGTGCCAGGTACTGGGTGGAGATAAAGCAGGAGATGAATGGAGAGTCTCCTGGGGATTTCTACCAGCTGCCTGAGACTCAGGACTGAGCTAACCTGTGCCATGGGTGGGGCAGGGCATCAGGAAACCATCATCGCCTCCCAGCTGTTCCTTCCTTCCTCCACCCATGCTCACTGCTGTGGAAGCCAAGCACGGAGGAGGGTTTTGGCAGGACAGCAGCAATGTGCCAATGGCAGAACATGTGTTTAGCTCATAGAACTCTTCTGTGGATGCAAGGATCAACATGCCTTTGCTCCATGCCTAAGTCCTCATAAAGGAGAACACCGGCCTACATAAAACAGGCTAACAGAGGTAAGAAGCAAATGAGTGGCTCACTTGCAATATTTTTATGGATGAAAGTCAGTTCTGTTTTGTTTTTGCTGTGGGAAAATTCCTGCTGCAATAATAACCTTCATTTTTATGGATCCCTCATGCTTAACAAATTGACAGACTATTTATCTAAGCATCCCTTCTCCCACCACGGAAATGGAGCAGTCTCCTGGCTAAAACATGGTGTCCATTTTTGGGGCAGTGCTCCAAAACTTCTGGTCAGTCTGGAACAGTGAATGGATGGATTTCCAAAGGTGTCTGAAGCACACCAAAGTACTAGCTCAGGCTCTTACAGGCATCCAAAGTCAGGCAGAGTTCCTACTGATTTCCAGTAGAGTTCAGAGAGGACTAAAATTCCTGCTGAAGTCCAAGTAGCTAACTGCCTTGGAAGTTTAGCCTGAGAAAGAATTCCCTGGAGACAGGCAGCAATCATCACTATGCTAGAACCTGACTTGGCACACCACTATCAACAATCAGCATCTTGAAAACCATGCCAGAAAAACTGGTTTTCCCCCCAAGAGAATAAATTCTTTCTACTCACCAAATGGATACAATTTATTCTACTCAAGTAGTCCCAAAGTTATATCGAATCATGAAAAAGGATTAAAATGACACAGAATCACTTTATTAGCATTCTGCACAAAGTTCCTGCTCTCTGAAACCTCCACAACAACATTCTTTGATGCATCACTTTTAAGCTTTTAGACTTTTTAAATAGTGCCCAAAACGGCTGTAAAATTAATAGTTGCAACCCTCAATTTGAAAAACATGTTCATCTTTGCAATGTTCTGACAAAGCTTGCACTCAAGCTTAAATATCAGAAGTTGATTCTGAGCTGAAAACTGTCCATTTTAGAGACCACGACTCATGTGGGACTGAAGTTCAGACCTGTATTCAAACCAATAAAAGGTGATTATTGGCAAAATGCTTTATCTATGGACCACCAGCCACTAAAATTTCTCCTTTCTCTTGCCCAAAACAGTCAAAGTCTGTAACTTCCTGGCTTGATTTCAAAACTATTTTACCTATAAACCTCTGAAAATGGTTGCTGACTGGGAATATAAGGTTAAAAAACTGTCAGAGATGTAAGGAGTATTAAATCTATGCTTCATGGACCTCACCAAAATGAGTTCTTTTAAGCTGTGCTACTGCTTCTGACCTTGAAAGCCCCAAAAACTCAAGCCTCAAAATCTCTCAGTGAATACATGTTTAACATTTTCTTATTCCCCTTCTGTATCTTACCTCTTTAGATATAAAGCTTTTCTCTAAAACTGAGATTCTTTTGGTGAAAATAGCACTTGCTGGGTTAAGGAAATTGAGGTATAAGTACTACAGCATTCTCAATAAAAGTAGAGAAGATTTTTTCTACTTTTACGTTTTCCTTTTTATTTTTTTTTACAAGACAGAATAAAACTGCTAGTTACAAAGAAACTGGAATACATTTTTCCTAATGCACATCTTGCCAGGAAGAATCACAAAGTAGAGAGCAGAGTAGCACAACATTCCAGCAGGAATTCTCTACAGACTCTCTCACAGGCTGGCCCAAGCAGTTCTCATTGCCAAAGTGATGTCAAGCATGGGTAAGAAACCCAAAAAGCTCTAATCTATCCAAGTTTGAACATGAAACACTGAAACAGCTCTGAAATATTCACCATAAGACAATTTCCCCAAGGAAAAGCAGAGATGAACTCTTCAGTTTCCAAAAGAGAAAGAGGGAACAAATCACACCCTTCAAGTCTGTAATGGAAAGGGAATTGCAGTGCATAGCTTTCCCCTCTCCTACACCAGTGACTAACAACAGACCCAAGACACCTCTCCCCTCCTGAGATGGGAGGGAAACATCTCAGGAAAAATCTCATGTTCATTAATTGGAGGATGGGAAGGTTTCAGCCAAACCAAAATGAAACTAAGTAAAGTTTTCCAACAGCCAAAATCAAGTTCGTGTGTTCCATCAGTAAAGGAGGACCACGGTGTTGGAGAATAACAGACTGGGTTTTCCAAAGCTCTCTCCACAGGGAAAGGACCTGGGTCATGGCGAAGGCTGAAGAAAGCTGCTTTCTGGCAAAAGAGCAGCTGAGCAGGAGGAAAAAGTACGAAAACCCTGAGGTGGACTGCTTTGCTGGGTTTCCCATGCTGTGTTAATGCTAAATTTGTGTGAATCTGTGATCCTAAACTGCACAGTGCTTTGCACAGCCCTGATTACACAGCCTGCCTGGGGAAAGGGAATCCTTTGAAAAACCTGGAGTCCAAGTGCAGCTGGCCTCACAAGAAAAGTAATTTGGTGGGCTTTTTGAGCTCTTAAGATGGAGACACACACAAGTTACTCTAAAAACAAAATCATGGAATTTAAAAATGTAAAGTTCAGAAATATTAACTTCATAAGCTGAATTCAGCCCCATCTCTAACAAAAAGAATATGCAATATGAGAATAATCAGTACATAAATATCTCTAGCAAAGAAATCTTAAAATAAATTGAATTCATGCAGTGGTAATCATACTCATCCAGTAACAATGTCTGCATAATAGAGGAAAAGGGAAAAGGAAAGAAGAGAGAAAAGAGAAGGCACTGAGGTACCACATATGCAAGACATGGACAAAACATGTATCAGGTACAGTCAGGTATGGCATTTTCAAGGTTGCTTGCTAGATGAAAACCTAGTCTATGTATGAAGCTCTGCCACTTGGGAGTAATGTGATCATTTTACTGAACAGCAATAAAACTTGATGGCTTCCCCCACCCCTTTGTATCCTGTAGCCATCACTTCCTGCTAGTCCTTCAAATTCTTCAGTTCAGTGTAAAAACCAGCTCCTTCCAGCTCAGAGTTAACAAATACACACTAAGCCTCTCTACTAACATTGCATTTCATCTGTAACACTGTGACATTCTCAAATATAATTTTAAATAACCTTTAACCTATGCTTTATCTGTTTACTTAGTAGTAAGGTGGGCACGTTAAATCATCTGCAACACCTTGTATTTTGCCAAGCAAAATCCAGCTCAGTTGTAGGATTATTAAGCAGCAGGATGTCTCTCACCATGCCTAGCACCAGGGACTGAGCCAGGAACCTTAAACCATGAATCACTGCAGCCTGAGTTAAATCCAAGTCCTGTACTTGGGATTTTTATTAGACATTGCCTGCTTCACTGGCCTCTCCAAGAATTAGATGTGTCCTCTCTACATTGAATTCAGCTTCAGGTTTTCAAGCTGCCTAAAGTAACACTTTTCTCCTGGATAGAATTTGTAAGGTCTCAGAGCATTTAATGAAAAAATTTATGTTCAACACCTCCACTCAAGCGAAATGGGTCACACTGATGAAGTGACTTATCTGAGAAATAGTCCAGGCCAAATGGTTGATAAAATTCAGGTATTCTGGAAAAGATATGAACAGCTCAGAGATGTCTGAATCACAACTGCCTTCTAAATGCTGTAATTGATGCAACTCTTCAGGTTTCTCCTAAATTGATTCATTAAAAATATGACACCATTCATGACCTGAGTAAAATGAGCCCATGGTTTCAATAGGCACATAAGAAAAAAAATATACATATTACAAGAGCATGATTCACTCCATTGCTCATTGCTCCTAAGAAAGAGTCAAAGCACTAAATGCAGACTCCAGTGTGACTGTCATCATAGTCGCAGGAACTGCTGCTGCTCACATCAGTGCCTCAGATCAGCTCTGAAGCACAAGTGTGAGGCAGCTGGGGACACACTCTGTGTGTGCTGCACCCACTCTTGGGTCACTGACAGAGCTTCAGCTTCGTGCATTTGGATTGATGCTGACTCTGACAACTGCCAATTTTTATGTATTTTTTCTTTTGCTATGCTATGTACACCCTCTGATGAGCTGCAAATAAGTATTTTTTATTTATAAGAAATAAGTATATATACGTATTCTTGCTGCAAATAAGTATTGGATGCAGAGGAACCCTTTCGTAAGAAATAAGAGCAAAGCTCAGCATGCACAAATTTGATTTAAACAAGTTCCAGGGGTATCTATACTTTGTACTGGGAGTCTATTTTAAAATTGCATTAAATAAGAATTTTAATGGAAAAAAGACACAGAAAGGGAGGTGGGACTGATAACTCTTCCATCCCCATATTTTCTAACTTCTTCGGCCATCATGGCAAGTTCTCTCCTCCCTGAGGCTGTTTTATGTCGCCAGGCTGTCCCAGCAAACAACAGCACCAAAGTCCAATTTCTCCCTGTAGCACATCCTGGTTCTATTCCATGAAGTCAGCCATTTTCATGAATGGCACATTATCATGGCCAAAGATGGAAAGAAGAACACCAGGTGTGAATGCACCCAGGTGAAAAGAGGTGACAAGAGTGAGCAAGACATTTTGGATTCTCTGGTTTTGGATATTTCTGTTCCACAATCCAAATTTGACCACTCCAAATCCTCAGTGTGAGCATGGCTCATGCTAACCCAATTGTGCAGCTAAGGCCAAAGTCCATGCAGACTGACACGTGTGTGAGTGCTGTGAAAGTGTTTCAAGGTTTATTTGGTTACACATTTTTCATTTATATATTTTCTATTGGAACAAGAACCGCTTCACTTCAGAAAAAGAAAGTGTACCTCTTGTTCTGCCAAATGTTTGGCAGAAACCTCAATTTCGTGCACTGTAGGAGCAGCAGGTAAGTTGATTCAGTTTCAGCGATTCCCTCTTTCAGTTTTTCATGGTGTACTTAGTAAAAAGTGTAATGTTAGTGCCTGTTGGAAGGCAAAGGACCTGTGCACCATTTCAGCCCTGTAACAACATCTGAGGGGCTGGGGCTGCAGCATGAAAGAGAGGCACACACAGGCTTCACTGGCAAAGCATGCATTTCAAATAAAGCCTCAGCACTCAGAAACAGACAGTCTCCGCTCTCATTCTGAGTAATGTCTGCCTTCTATTCAGCACAACGGGCCACAATGAGAGTAACAAAGACATGCCAGATGAAAAACATCACACTGCGAGATCCCTGTTCGCTGGAGAAAATCCTGTAATTGCTTACTGAGACATTTCCCTCAAACTATGCAGGGAAAAAAAGAAGGGATGCCTCATGTTAGAAAGGGGGAAGGGGAAAAAATGAAAACTATTTGTGTCCATATTGTTTCCTTTTAAAGTCTTAGCCTGCTCAAAATCTTATTTCCATGGGTTTTGCTGCAAGTCTGTGTGGGGTTCCCCCAGCTTGGGTCCTGTAAAGATCTGTTCACACTCATACCAAAGAAGTGCTTGGCATCAGTTCTGCTAAAGTAGGACTGAAGGCCTCGCTGGCAGGCCCCAGCCAGGAGGAAAGCTTGTCCACGTGAAGGGCCTGGAAGCTGGGCTGCAGTGACATGTGATCCCAGCTCATGTGTTAAGAGTGGCCACAGACATTAGTTAGGAGAGGTAACTCGCGAGCATGCAAACATTTTGATTAGCAAGGACACTGAATTGACCTGATTTTTTAATGGCATATTATTAATCATTATATATCTTTATTAGAGAACTGATTCAGTTACCTGACTTGCCTTGATTTCCTTTGGGTTTATATTATCTTGTTTTAAAGGCATTCTTTTTTTTGTGTTTATGTGCATCACAAATAATGAGTCATCCTAAACTACTTAGTCAGATCAATACTCATCTTTCTTTTCAGAGTAACTATTATTCATTTTTCTATTTCGTTTTATAGCAGAGAATAATTATTTGGAAAATATTAATAAAATAGTGAATTTTAGCCTATTAAAATCATACATCAGAAAATGCGTGGGTTGCAAATAATTCATTCATTGGAAATAAATCCTCTAAACTATTTGGCAAATATTCATGCATGAAATTCCCATTCATATTAATTCTGTTGATGAATGATCTAGAGTGGAAGAAGTTTAACACATTAATCAAAAAGTTTCATCAACACCATTAGCTAACAGCATCAGCTATAAAAACTTAACCTGATCCTAAACAATAGAAGATGAAAGAGTTAACACACAGTGTATTACTAGAGAGTAATAACCTGCCTAGAGATTCTCCAGTCACTTCCTGAACAGAAAGTTTGATGCATTTCTGATGCTGACATTTTAGCTCAAGCTGAAGTTACAACCCCATCCTAAACCATCAGAAATTCAATCTCTGCCTTGTGCTCAGAATTCAGAGGAGAGTAGTCCCAAATCTTCTCTATGCCATTCAAACTCATGAACCTTTGAATAGTGTCACCTTTGAATGAAAGATACAGCCCATTTTTCTGAGCTGGAGGCCTTCATTAATCCCACACTCTAAGCAGACACACTGCTGCCAAGGAAAAACAACAAAATCCACTCTGCAAGGCCTTCACCAAGTTTCCAGCATCACATATTCTCACACTCAACCATCCCTATCTGCATTTGGGGAACTCAACTTACAGATGGTTCTGGTGAGGAAAGCTGGAGGTTTCTCTGGTGCAGCATTTGGGTATGAGTTTACCCTTACAGAACTGCACTTGTATAAGACACCGCTAACCAAAAACCTGTCTGAAGAACCTAACATTAGCCTCTATTTCCATTATATTATGATGATTCACTGCTAACCCAAAACACCTTCAGAACTAGACCCAAGATGTGGTACAATTAATTCATCTTCTTTGATCCAGGAGAGAATAACAGATTGAAGCAAGCATATCTGGAGAAAAACCTTTTCTCCAAAACTGTTTTGGGGGCCATGCCCCCAAAACCGTAGGATTTTCAGCTTGGTTTCTCAGTGAAAGACGATTAGATAATTGATTATGAGTTGATTACTGACCTTCATGCAACTTTGAAGCAAACTAAAATGATGTTTCAGTTACATTTTCCTCAATTCAAGGTTTTTATGTAAAGTAAGATAACATGCCATGGCTTCTGCTTTGTGTATTTTGATTCTTTTAAAACAGGAGAAGCCAGAAATGTTGAAACCTCACCAGAAATTCTGTTCAGCATGAATCCTTACCCAGCAGAACTGCTGTGTTAACAACGATGTGTTTGAGCACATTTATATGACCTTCAGGAAGAAATGTACTTCACCCAAAGCCTGACAGCAAGAAAATACCCTTTGACTTCAGGGAGCTTTGGATTAAGACTCAAATGATTAGTGACCCAGGGCAAAAATAGCAAACTATTTAATACCACTTCTCTGGGCACTCAAATTATCATATTAAAATCCATTTTATCATTGGCAAAGTCAATCAGGTTATAAACGCAAACAGATGTTTTAATGTGTGTCTGGCATTTGGCTTCAAGCAGAGTAAATTGAACACTTTCAGTTTCATACAGTTTAGTTTCTGTGAGGTTAAAGTAAACCAAATTATTTCTCCCACAGCGTTTTTACTCGCTGTCACCACACTGGTGTTTACTTTGTCACACGCGATAAAAGCCTGGCTGGCCCGATGACACCGATCCTGGGTCGATTGGAAAAATAGGGAAAAGGGGGAGGAGGCAGGAGATTCACTTCAAACTCACTGCCTGTGCAAACTGGGCTTTTTAAGATTTGCCCACCCATAGACCAAGACACATGATTTTGTTATCCTTGGAGCCCGGCTGTCAAAAACACAGTCAGTATGTCCTGTGGCATTGGGCTGCTTCCACTGGGTATGATAACAGTGTTGTGCTAAGTCATTTCCAAATGCACTTTGATATACTATACACATGAGCTAATGCACACATGTATTTATGCACTACATGCTCTGGAATGAAAAGGACAGGAGGCAGTGTGGGAAAAAACAGGCTGAAGGGGGGGAAAAAAGGGAAAAAAAAAGAAAAAAAGAAAAAAGCAAAAGGGACTCCACGATTCCCATAACTCAAGGGAGCATATTGTTCAGCTGAGGAACAGGCCAGTGCCTTGCAGGCCCTATCACTGGCTGACAGAATTAGACTCTGATTCATGCTCTGCAGCTCGTGTAATGCCAGCCAGGGACCAGAGCCTTCCATGGGAACGTTTCAGCCAGTCCCCTCCTTATCAGCTCCAGAACAGCTGCCAGACTCTAAGGTCGCTTGATAGAGAATTTAATTCTTAAGATTGCACATTAATTTCTAAATTCTTTCTTATCCATGTGCTGTGATTTGAGACTGCATTCAATGCAGCCCAGCACAGGGCAAGCCTTTCCCATCCACACCCCTCCTTCCTGTCTGCAAACTTCCTTCCTATAGATTTACCCAGACATCTTTGAGCTAAATTAACACCCTGTACACTTCTTTGACCAAGCACTAGCAGATAGGAAACCTGATTTTGACCTCTCACTGGCTACCAGGCAGAGAGACTTTAAAATACCCTGTGCATGTAATAGATTTAGTTTATTCATCTGCCTTTACCAAGAAATAAAGGGATATTTATTTTCACCCAGCAGCTAAACACTGCAGTAGATCTTTAAAATAATGATTTCCCACCCTATCAATTCATTGTCAGGCAGAGATCACTAATGGCTGTAAAATGGTTTCAAATCCCTTGACATATTATGCAACTTTTGAATAAATATTACCCTGGTTTATAATCCTCTGCTCTTTTATATTCATATATTTTTAAATTACTCTTTACTACAGTCAAGAGCACTGCAGAATAAAAGCATGAAAACAAGAAACCAGTGACTGAAACTTTTGGCAAGTCAGAGTGGAATTGAGTTACAGTGGAAAAATTCAGTATTAGAGTTCAATATGACCAGGTCTCCTGGTTTGCTTAGGACAGTTCCAGGTTCCACAATTGTTTCCTGGAAGGGTGTAGGCTATGCATGTAGTAAAATGAGCTCTGTGTGTGAGAGAGAACCAGAATCATCTCCTTTCCTTGATAAATTGGCCTCCTTGGTGGGAAGTTACCAATGGAAAAGGGGCTCCCCCTCCAGAAGGGTAGGGAACAGTGTGGGTATTGCCATTTCTCAGCTTTTCAGACTGCCTAGTTATGGGCAGTGCCACAGACTAAGTCAAGCAGACAGATCAAATTAATTTATTCAGAATCTTTAATTCTGAAACCAAAATAACAGCTCTGCTCCAAATCACTGCAATTGAAACCAAGCCCTAAATAAATAGACAATTACAGGAACCCAGATTGGACCAGTGATGTGTCTGGCAAGATCACACCACAGCCAGCACAAGCCCTTCAGGGGAAGGTGCAAGATATTCTAGAGGAGAAAAAAAGTGAAAAAATGCTGAGAGGGAACCAAATTCCACCCTATGCTGCCCCCAAAACCATTTGGGTTCTACCCTGGCTTTATAAACATTATTTTCTTTCATTCCTGATCTTTCAGTTGTGAATAATCTCATTAGCCTTAGAAACGGAATCCTAACAAATTTCAGGCCTCATAAGTAGGAGGGAGATGAGAGCCACAAATTGATTATACGCTGTATCAAAATAATGTCTTTTTTGCTGCCTTCCAACACTATTGCCTCCCTCTCACCTCCTCATTCTCTGCAACCTGACCCTTACTTCACCCATCAATGTTAATAGCTGTTCCCTCTTCTTCTGTCATTTCACCAAGGATAATGGAAGACAACCAACAGGCAGTCAAGGGTAACGGAGAGAAAAGAGATCAAGGTCAATGTTAAAAAAAAAAAAGAAAAATTGTGCAATTTTATCCTGCACATACCGATAACAAATTCCAGACCATGGTTATAAAGAGTGTCCTGGAAATGTAACGTAAGCTTGGGAGGAAAGACCTGTGTACCCACATTTCAGTGAAAAGATCTCAAATAATTGCCTGGATGGAAACACCCATTCTGAGGGAATAATGAGGTGGAAGCAGGCTGATGCTGATATGCACAGACTTCCCTCCTGTGTATCAGATACGTGTCATTCCCCAGAGCTTATGGTCATAATTCCAAAGAACAGCAAGTGGTGATACTGTTGTCCAATCTTTCCCCTGGGAGAGGAAAGGGTTTTGATGACTCAAAAATTTGCTGTGGAAACATGATCTACCTGTTGATGTCCTGGCTGGCCTTCAGCTTTTCCCCATGATGTAGACTATTCTTGTTACCTCCCAGCCCCAGATGGACTCACTTTTAGTGAGGAGTTTTTGCCTGGTTTTCATTTGGTTTCTGTCAGTGAAGCCTAAAGAATAGCTTAGGCTCTCAATACCAAAGCCCACTCTCATTTTATTACAGAAGATTGATGAATTTTAAGTCCAAAATCTGTTTTAAACACGGACTATTGCACTTAGGAAGAATGACTTACATCTGTGTCTTGCAATGCTTTCCATTCCCCTAAGAAAGTTGTGCATTTTAATTACTTGCTTACTGCTATTTCTGTAGCAACAACACTTTATGTCCTTAAATCTATTTTAACAGTTTTGATGCTATTAGCAGCAGCAGAGCTAAATGTGCTTAGGAAAGGTTGTGTCACATCAGAAACTGGTTTTGAAGCTGGATCCCTCAGGCCACGACTCTTTGAGGGTATTTTTCTTTTCAGTTAGCGAGACATGGAAAGATTTTTTTAGTATTATTAATTTTCCTTCTTTTTTTTTTTTTTTTAATTTGACTCCACTTAGTTATTTGGACCTTAGAGGCAAGTAATTAAATAGAAGTTAACCAGCTCTCAAAGACTTCCTTTTGCAGCAAGACAAGACAAATAAGACCACAATTTAGAAAAATAACTTTTTTTATAACTTTCAGGTGGTTACCACAGACCTGATTCCCATTTATATTTTACATCACTGCTAAATAAAAGGAAAGTAAAATAAACATATTTACAATTGCATTCACATTAAGGAGCCTGATTCCACACTCCCGTGGATGGAGCCCTGTAGATGATCCCTCCAGTGAGAACAGGGGCACTAGGGCTGTGCAGGGGTTGGTGTGAGGAGGTTTCACAATACTATTACTACCAGCTGCTGTGACAATATTGGAAAAACTCTGAAAGCATCAAAGGACAGTCACAGAAGGGGATGTATGAATGGATGCTGATAGATGTGTAAGCCTGAAGAGCTGAAGCAAAACTGGGAGAGAATTTATCCCAAAACACATGCACATTTTCTGGAAGATTTATCATTTTACACGTTCTTTATTATTCCAGTAATCTACTGGTCTAGGCCACCTACAAAGCTGAAGATTACTCTGAATAATCAGAGTAATTACTCTGATGGACACTTAGAGCCAGGATTTGATCTTGGAGGACACCGTAGGTTCACTTGGTTGCAGAATAACCAAGCTTCATTTTTACATTAATCTAGATAAAACAGTGACCTATCAAACCTGATTCACTGGGAAAAATGGCTTTGTTGGACTCGTTCCTTTTCCTTTTCCTTTACATCTGCAGTACCAGCACAACCTGCTACTCCTCCTGCAGCTTGCCAGTGAGGACTTTCCTTGCACAGAATGGGTCAGTTTGGAAGGAATCACAGGGTAGGTCATCTGGTTCCACCTCCCTGCTTAAGCTGAGTCATGCCAGAGCACCTGGCACAGGATTGTGTCCAGATGGCTCGGGAATATCTCCAGGGAGGGAGACTCCACAGCCTCTCTGGGTGATCTATTCCTGCACTCAGTCTCTGCACAGTGAAGCAGTTCTTCCTCATGTTCAGGTGGAACTTCCTGTGCCTCAGTTTCTGCCTGTTGCCCCTTGTCCTATTGCTCAGCACCACGGAGCAGAGCCTGGATCCATCCTCTGACACCTCCCTTCAGACACTGGCAGGCACTGATGAGATCCCCTCTCAGCTGTCTCTTTCTTTCAGATTCTCCTCCTGATTCTTTTAATTGTACAGCCACAGTCACCTTGACAAGGATCTTTCAGTAACTGTAGTACACAAAAGCCACAGATTTAACATTTCTGCCTAACACAAGCTGCAGAAACATCCTGTGATGCACAGGGTCATGCTGGTATAGATCCCTGCAATCCGTGCTTGTTCCCAGGACTCGGTGCTGTAAGAATGCCGGGAGTTTTTCTTTCCACAAATAGATGTTTCAGGCATATTTGCTTAAACCCTTGAGGTTGACAATCAGCGAGACTTCTTCCCAGCCCAGCAACTGCTTGGGAACTGCCAAGTTTTGCAAGCAGAGAGTCCATGAACCATCTCCCAAAGATTATACGTGCTGCTACAAGAAGTGGGGATTGAATGTCCCATAGCGAGCTGTCTGCTGCTGATCTTTCCCAATTAACTGTTGCGTAATGTGGGGGGAATTAGGGTCTAAATGTCTTGGCACAACTCCGTTTGGGAAAACCCTTGTGCTTGACTCTTACAGAGCTGTAAAAGGCTTCCTGGAAATTAGAGGAAGAAGAGTATAAAAAAGTAACAGGGTTAGGCCAGCTGTAAAAAAAGGTTTGTATCACATGTATTTGCAATGGTGGAGATATTAGGGGACTGTCACTTTTCCTTCCCAAGAAAAGACAGTGAGTTCCATTTGAAAGGGTAGATCTCTAAAACAATTCCTCTATTTTGGATTATTCTGAGGGGTTTAGCCTCGAAAGAACTTCTTCCCAGAGGAAGCGTGACAGAAGGGGGATTTTTATGATCTTGTCATGTCCTTCAAGCAGCTCTTCAGGTCAACAAACAAATATGGCAACCAGCCATGGTGGGTGAAGCCAAGGAACACATGGCTGGTTTTTTTTTGGTTTTTTTTTTGTCCGATGTCATGATACAAAAATTCATGAGAAAATGCCTTGCAATTCCCAGAAAGCCTAAGAAGGGGAAGCCTCTTTATTAATGAAAAGACATCTAGACTCCAAAACCTGCCCTAGGACATAAGGGAGCTCTCTAAGCAAAGGGGGGTAAAAAAGATACCCAACAACTTCCTAGGAAATCCAAAAAGGCATCACAACATTTCATGTTTAAACATTTAAAATGGGGAGGGGAGAAAACAAGTCTTACTCCTTTCTGTCTTTCTTAACACAATGTATAATTACACAACATATATTTAAGCAACTTATATTTAGCCTGTGGGCTCCACCAGAAATGATTGCAGCAATGAGCTTAATAAGATTCATAGCTGTCCCCAAAGAAAGGACCATGTCCTCCAGGGCAGAAGAGGGACAATTTGTTTAGCAGAAGCAAAGATGGAAAGTTCCTGCAGGACTCATTCACCCTGTGCAGTGACCAATCCTGTGCGGCTGAGTTAGAACCGTCCAAAAAGCCTCTCCCAATTATTGCACACCAATATAATCACTGGCAAGTTGCAGTCTTCTGGCATCTCTTTTAGAAGTTCTGTTAGCCAGAAATATCCTAAGGAAAAGCCAGTCCCTGCTTCTGTCCAAGATGGATAAAGATGGTAAAAAAACGGACCAGAATCCAAAGCCATGACCTGCAGTTAGATCACTCTGTCAAAGACCAGCAGGAAGTTATCCTGTGTGGGCTCACAGAGGTTTTTCCAGGAATGCCAAATTGTCCTCCTATGTTGACTCTGCAGAAAGTTAGAAGCTGGGTACGTTTGGCCATAAAACTTCCAGATAAAATGCTTGGAGAGTAACTTCAGAGTCGCGTTAGTGGAGACAACAACATCTACCCCACAGAAATCGAAACAGAAGTTTGGGTGCTCCTCCATCCAAAAGCCTTATTACATCTTTTATGAATCAGGAGAGATTGTACAAAGTCAGTCTAGCGTTGCCCGAGTTTCTTCTGAAATGTGTACATCCTCCAAGGGAGAAAAGCTGGGTGTTTTTAGGGAGTTTTATTAGGAAGCAATTTGTATTTTGTCATCTCTTCAGCTGAATTTTGTAGGAAACATGGAGTTCTATCATAATTAGCATTTTGGATTAGAATATACCTATTGCTCTGAGCTTCTACTAACACTTCCAATTTTCCAATTCACTCTTCATTCTTAAATAAATTGTAAGTGATAGGCCTATTATTCAAGAAGGACTCAAGCATGTGTGAAAAAAATCTGGACATATATGACACACTGCAACTACATTTGTGTCTATCAATGTTCAATATCAACCATCAAGCCAGGGAATCACAGAAATCCCTCAAGGCAGTACAAAATTTAAGACTTATTCTTCAAATACAGCTAACTATTTGTGATAAAAGCCTCACTTCAGGACTAAGCTGCTGGTGAATTTTAAGAGATTGGGAATTCATTTACACATCTATGAGCCATAGAATATGAATGTTTTCAAAAATCATGCTTGATAATCACTGATCACACTTGAGAGTATTGCCACTGGACAGCAGATAACATTTCTGGAAATATACACACATCTGAATCCTGGTTATGTTACTTAAAAAAGGGTTGAATCTCAATTTTTAATCATATGTCAGCTGTCTCATTACCTCAGAGCCGTTTCTACCTTGACAAAGGAGGTGCTGATCACTCCCAGTCACTCTTCCTTCTTATTTCAAGTTGGTTGTGATATGGATTTATATAAATATTTTGAAGCTTGGAGCTTTCTGATTTTAAACCTTTTGTTTCTGTCACCATCTTATTACGTAGCACAAAATACACCTAACAATGATTTATTAAATTTGATATTGTTCGATTCACATTAAAAGCTTCCAGTTTGTACTTTTTTATAAAAGCACACTCAAGAGATCCCTTTTAGAAGAACTGCATTGGTGCATTTCAAGACTAGAGTGGATTTTCCTTTAAATAAGTATTTCCTTGTTCTTCAGCTCCGTATGGAAATCACTAGGTGAAATGCTATGGCCTGTAGATCTGGCACCATAACCATAATGGTCCTTTCTGACCCCAGAATCTATCCAAATGTTTGACTTACAGTGCATCAGCATGAAAAGAAGCTTATTTTTTTCCACATCATTTTTATAGCATTACTCAGGCATTTGTGAGCAGAATGTAAAGCAGGTCCCGCACATTATGGATTTTGAAACCACTGCATTCACATGTAAGAAACAGATGGAGAATTACATTGCCAAGACCTTACCCCCTTTGTAGGGAGCTAATGGGAGCAACAGCATAAAAAGTCTCCAGTTTTAATTGAAGCATTAAAGATTTTTGTGATGTATTTTGTAATTAAGTGATGAAGACTGATTTTTTTGGCTATTGCTGCAGTAATGAAATCTTGCCACAGAAGCCATCCTGAAGTGCTTTCTAGCCACAAAGAATGTGAAAACATAGAGAAAATATCTACCAGATAAGGCATATTATACCTTTTGTTGATTTTGTATCAAGCAAACACTATTGCAGGTATTTGGTTAATTCAGAACGTATTTAATTTGCCTATTACAGAAACCTGTCCTGTCTCATTTTGTCCCAAGGTCCCCCTGCACAAAGGCTGTTTCCACTGCCTCCATCTGCCTCTTTTTTATCAGCCATCATCCTCTACCCATGGACCATCTCTGCTGGAGTGATGTTGAGTGTCCCTGAGCCAAACCACATCCCAATGGTCATGAGGAAGAAACTCATCAAAGCCAACATTTTTTGCTAACAGTTATTACTCTCTCATCGTGGCTATGGCTCTTCACCTAAGCTATGATGACACTCTATTTTCATCACCAACACCAAAATTTCTTGCACACAGGCTCTTAGCACAGACCCAGCAGATTTAGGAGCATTTAAAAGTCTCTGTATATTTGTACAAGACACCATGCTGCTCTGAGAACCATTCCACCTACACTACTCCAAAACACCCAAAAAGGATCCTGTAGTTTGCGTTAGACCCTGAAATGGATCTTCCTTTTCCTTTCACACTGGAAAGCCCTCACAACTGGGATTTCCTTTGGGTCCTTCACCTTTTACTCTGTATGACCCATGCCAAGGCTTGTGCTCTGTCAATTGTGTTTTTTCCTCTAGGTTTCCAAAATGGAAAATGTGCCAGAGGTAAGTCCAAACAGAACATCAGGATTCACTTAAGTGCTGTTGCAAAATTCAGCTGAAATCTACCAACTGAAGCATTGAAAAGAATTTGCTAAAGAGACCACTCTCCAACTGCAGCAAAATCTTAGGACCTAAACCTGGGCCTACCAAGGATGTTTTGTTACCATCACACAGGGAAGTTAGGCTGCACTAACAGGCCTGATTTAAGGCTCAGTCAAAAAAATAACTTCCAAATTAGTTCCAAGTTATCCATCATCCTGACACCCCTACACAAACACCATGCAAGCCATTAAGGAAGTCGGTGGAAATAAAATCTGGAAGTGGGTTGAACAACTTACAATATGGAGTCCAGAGCAATACAGTATGGCAAACTAATACAGGGCTACAGGCACCAAGCTAAAGGCCTTGCTATTTTCTTTACATCAGATGTAATCACCATCAACTTCCTCCCAGTAGCCTTCAAATGTGCTCAAAACATCTCCTTCTGTATCCAGAGGGAACATGAACTAGCTTGGATAGAAGGTCACATCTATGAAAACAAAAAAATGCATTAAGCACTCAGACTTGAAGAAACAGATGCATCCTTTAGAATCTTCTAAGTAGAGCAATCCAAATATTTCAGTATTAGTGCCAAAAGAATCTGAACCAAAATCACACCCATATAAGTATTCAAGCTCACACATTTAGATCTCTGTCCAAAAATCAGAATCTAATATTCTCTATTATTTTTCTGTCTGGCTTTAGAATGACTTTCTGGAAATGTCAAAGCAATCACTTGAGATAAGAAAAAAAAAAACAATCAGAAAACATGTAGAACAATGTTTCAGTCCCTATTTGGATTCCTTAACTATAATGGAAACACTATCAACAGTTTGACCCAAATTTACCACAAGGTAAGGCATGGCTGAGGCAGTCACTCAAATAAAGAAACAAGTCAGCTTAGTATATTATCCTTGAAATAAAAGAAGTTGATGTGTCATGCAAGCCCTGTGTTGCAGGGGTGCAACAAACCAATCTTTCTTCCACAGAGTTATATACGCTCTTTCTATACCACACAGCCACAATCCATGGATGTGCAATATTTTTTGTGGCAGTGCTAGTCCAGGCATCCCATTCCTAAAGCTGGTGTGGATATGGATACAAAACCATGAGCTCAGATTTTGCTGAAGCAGTGATCCATTTCATACTGCCCATGTTTAATAGGACACTGCTCAGGATACTCCCCTGAGGTACATTAGCCCTGAAAGCAGCAGCACTGCAGCTCCAAGGGGAGGAACATGGAGATAAATCTGGAGCTTTATGCTGGTGTCTTTGTTACCTGCACAAGAATGTCAAACACCAGCAAGGCAATGGGTTTGGGCTTTATGGACTGATCCCTTCACTGCTGCAGGATGGGATTAAAAGTGCATAAGCTAACTCCTACACTGATTCTTCAATTCTTCAGTTCCATATGTCCACCCTCTTGCTCAAACCTTCCTTGTAAGGCAGGAATGGTGCTGGAATGCCACAAGGATGACAATGGCCACAGATGGCAAATGATTACAGCAGCGATAATGAAAATATTTGCCATTAGCATGGAACAATTTGACACAGAGTCTAAGTATTTAGAAAGCCACATCCTGCTGTTTGCATCCTTGGGCTCTTTGGCTGAGATGCAAGATTTGATGGGTGGGGCAGGATCAGTCAAATGCCATATTTACCGGTATGGGGAACTCTACAGTGAGAAATAAGGACCCAGAACACTACACAGTAACAGTAGACAGAATAATTTAGAGTCTGAGAAGGGCTCAAAAAAGTCCTACAAATAATGGACACAGAAACCTTCTTCTACAAAGAAGTTAAGCATAAAATAAATATGAGGTGAAATTCCAAACTGAGTGTTTAAGTAGTTAAGCTGCCAGTTCCAGCTACAAGTCTCCTGTGAGAGTTAAAGGAAAAATCCCCTGAAGGAAGATACTCAAAAGTGTTTGAAAATGTTTAGCTATCCCGCAAACTTGCATAAAGTGAAGACAGGTAGCCTTAAGAGTCCAGCTTTCCTGATACAAAAGAGAAAAGCTTCTAAGTATTTCAAGTGTATCTTGGACCTTATTTAACTTGAAAAGAAAAAAGGTTAATCCTCACAACTTCCTAGAAGGGAACAAGATGAAGGAAATAAGTGGTGAGTATAGCAAGCTGGAGTTTCTGTATCCTTCGCTCTGGACATCAAACAGCTCGACTATGTTGCGTCAAGTAAAAGAAACAGGAAGGGAGAGATCACACAGCTTGAGTTCCTTGGCTCCAGTAAGGCCAAGGCACTGCTGCTGAGGAGGATGGAAATCCTATATTCTTCCTCTGGGGCAGGAAGTACCTGTAAACATCTCAGAAATATTCTGCTTTAGCATACTGTAAACAAGAATACCTCATATCCACTGCTCCAGACCATGTAGGGAAAAGAATTGGACAACCCTGGACTCAACCTAGAAGAGGAGAAGGCAGGGGAACTGAGTCATAGCTTAAAAAAACAAGATTAAAAAGAACTTTTGGGACTGGACAGGAACTGAGGTTTTAAGTGGGGCAATTCCTAAGGAAGGAAGGACACCTACTACCTATTCCAATAATATTTTGCATTTATGTAACTGCAGTGGCTGCCGTCCAAGGACCTGAAAATACTAAGTGCTTCCAGTTAACCAGATTTCAAATTCCAGGGAGAATATAAAGCATTATTCTTCATTTTTGCCACATGTCAAAACAGCTAGCCAAGAACCAGTTTTACACTTCCAGGCAACTGAAGACCCCCAGTCAGTATAAAAGTTCTTTTCCAAACAAAAATCAGCTGCTGTGCAGCAGAGTACCTCAAGGTGATATTCCCAGACATGCCTTTCCAAATGGATATTATGTGTATGGACTGTCCATTTGGACTTTCTATGACAACATTTCTCATGTGTTTCACATGTCATACATATGGCTACCCTGAAGACCATGTTCAGAAATTTATGTCTCAACTCCATTTATTGAGATCCATTTGTTGCCTCTTTTCTGAAGCAAAATCCTGTAAAGCAGACAGCAACTCAAATCACAATTCTCTGTTTCTCAGTCCAGCTACTGTTCTAAGAGTGGATGTCATTTATTAGAGAATTAAATCTGAATTTTATTTTAGATAGACTATTCAATCAAAGCACCTGAGCTGTCTTGGTGTTGGCCACCATTTGTATGAGTGAGACTCAATGAATCTAAAGCCAGGCACTGACTACAACAAAGTGGATAACAGGAGAAGTGGAATAATTCAGGGCAAACTTCCAAAAGTCTAGTCCTCTGGCAGAACCTTGTACCCTTAAAGAAGAACATTCAGTGTAATACCTGTGCCCAGAATGGCTTTGGGAAGCTCATTTAACCTTCTTCAATTTCCACTTGTGTGGGACAAGAATTATTCCTGGTCTGAGGAGCAGGATGTGATTTAATGATTGATTGAACATCCCTCTTGTGAACATCCAGTGGCATTTCAGTCTCTGTACCCTTATTTGCTCTAAGGCAGACACCCATATAGGCACATTGCTGCTCTTTGTGCACTTGCTAGGAAAAGCTGCCCACATCATAACATGTTTCTAACTTGTAAAGGCTGGAATATAAACTGAGATTATTTCCAATTCTACAGAGCAGCATGCCAAGTATAAAGCTCAAAGATCTTGACAACACGGAATAAGGAGAGCTGAGCTGTAGGGATTACAGGAAGGCAGGAAGAGGCGTTTGGTGGTGGTGATATTTTGGGGGTGATCCAGCTAACTTGAGACAAGACTGATTGATGCATTCCCCTGAGGATCTAGAGGCAGAGCAGTACAAAGTACAGGCAGTACAGTACAAAGTAGTGATCACAGCAGCCTGTAGCATAAAGGTTACAGGACAACCTCCAACTAGCATTCGAATCAAGGTAATTCTTTTTTCCTAAATCTATTAATATATAATGGAACTGACAGTCAATATAAATATTCAAATAACAATAGCCATACCTCTGTAAACTCCTCTGTCTAAAGAGATATCAATGTTCAGAAACAAGTTTTAGGTCAGCCTTCAGCAGAATAACATTCTTTTGTAAAAACAGTGATGTTCTGGAGTAAAAGAGAGAGGAAAGAACCAGTGTTGATGCCAGCAGACCAAGAGAGCCATTTCCTTTATTGAATGGCATACTGTGGAAGGAGGAAATACAGTGCTATTATTACTCTAATAATTAAATATCTCTGTGCTTCTGTGGAAG
This sequence comes from Leptocoma aspasia, assembly GCA_013399835.1. Classification (NCBI taxonomy): domain Eukaryota; kingdom Metazoa; phylum Chordata; class Aves; order Passeriformes; family Nectariniidae; genus Leptocoma; species Leptocoma aspasia. Next base: position 2,108,867 of record VXAX01005379.1, on the reverse strand, counting down.
AGCATGAATCTCTTTAATGCATCCTCCTCAGAAAAGTTCCTGAAAGCCATTAATGGAAATCATCAGGAAACCTAAAGCCAGAGCAATATACTGGAAATGTTATACCAAAAAAGCCACATGAGGCCTCCAAACATGTCACCTGCAGGTTCAGTAGAAATGTCAGAAACTTTGCTTATTCATTCCAAGGGTCATTTACACATATTTGAAGAGGACTCAGACAGGAAATCTGAATTAATTAAAGATTCCTTTTGTACAAAACACCCCAAAATCCCAGCACCTGAAGGCATGTAGAAATATACACTCCCATGACTCACGTGGTGCAGTGGGCTGACTTGGTGTGAGGTTTTTTCCTCCCCAGTGACTGAGGGAAGTCTGGTCTTCCTTTATTGCTGCAGTGGTGGGACTGTGGAAATCCAGTGGATCTAACAGCATCTGAGTGCTTTAGCTTGCACCAGTGGCACAGAGCAGAGAGCAGAGGGACAACAGGACACAGGTTACAGTCCCTCCTGCCCCCAACTGTGCCAACAGCTGGCACCAGCACTGATTCTGGGTGTCCACGAGAAGATGGGGGAAACTGAAGCAAAATCCTGATCTAACTCACTGAATTCAAGAGCAGATTCTGGCAATCTAGCCTACTTCAACTCCTGCTCCCATTCCACAACCCACATGACACCAAGTGTACAGATGGGACAATGAACTGCAGTCCTAAGGGAAAAAAAAACCCAAGCCTACATTTAATCAGATACACATGACATGTTAATGGATGACTGCAGATTAATTGAAACCATTGCTGCAACAAACTAGGAGCTTAGAAGGCAATATCATAGAAATGGTTTAGAGCTACTTGTGCTGATTAGGCATCAAAGATCTTAAGCGATGTTGCATATATTGAATATTTTGGTCTTTGGATAAATTGTTTGATGGGCACTTTAGAAAAGTTAGATGAGCTCAGCAGACAGAAAATTGGCATGGAGACCATGCCAATATAGATCTGCCACTGTTTGGAATATAAAGGAATAAAACCTCTGTTTGTAATCTGCTGCATGACAACAAAGCAAAAAATATCTCTAAATAAGAAAACAATTTAAAAACACCAAGTTTTTTCATGTTGTTATATGTCTCTGATGAAGCAAGTCTGCATCAAATGACCTATAAAATTTAATGTGGGGGAGAATCCTTCCCAGAGAATTAGCTGCACAAGCAGATGAAGCCAAATATGAGGAGGAAAGGAAAACAAACAACTTTCAAAGCTGGGTATTTTATTACATATTTAGCCGGCTATATATTAAAATAATCATATGAAAGAAGAATAATGTTCCTGTTTACATTCATATGTTCCTTATAACTCAGCTATATCAGACAAATCCTCTACCATGTCTCTGATGACAGACAAATCACCACGGATCTGTGCCTGCCCAATGGAGGTGCATCTATATTGTCCCTCGAAGTTCCCTGACAAATCTCTGGGTGCCTATACCCAGACCTACATGGAAACATTGAAAGAGCTCTCTTTTCACATCCCCATGGCTGATGTGGACCATTAGGGAAGCAGCAGTGTGGTCCATGTGTGCCCTTACAAAGAGCATCCTGCATCCCTGCCTTGGTGTTGTGTTTGCTGAGTACTCACACGCATGGCTTGTGGGGAAAGCTGCCATCTAACCCCAAAATATTCAACATAAGATCTACCTACAAACCAAAAGTGCTGAGAAACAGTGCCAATTTCACCAAAAGTACTGAGAAACAACCTTGAGAATCCTGTTCGAAGTCCATAAACTCTATTATGCTCTGCAAAGCAGATGCAAACTTTCAGGAAGCACTGGGTTTTCAGGAAAGCACTGGAAATGCTATATGTTCATCATAATTTATCATCATTCTTATTCTGAATGTATTTTAGGCAAAGTTTTCAGAAAGAAGCACAGGATCTTCCTGGATACAATTTTATGGGTAAACCACTCCTCTCCTATCATGGTGTTAATAAAAGCCTGACTTAGTTGAAAAGGCCTGAAACAGAAGATTGAGGAAGATGTTCAGGCCCTACCCCTCCATCATTGAGGAAAAAGGGATGAAAGATCAAAAAAAGGGTGGGAGAGGGATTTTTCTCCTTGCCAATACATTTTGGGAGCTCCACAAAGTTGGGATGCCCATATAGCTGTTCTTAAATTACTCCACTTGCCATCTAGCCCAAACTGCCTTTGGAGTGGCTGGGGGCTAGCAGCATTTGCAATTGTTACTAAGCTGCTTAGAAAAACTAAACTTTCATGTGTCAGAAAATTGGGCTTTCAAACTGATATTTTTATTCTTTCTTTTGCATTGCAGAAAGAGACTGATTGTCTCCCAAAGAAATCACTAATCTTCTGTTTAAAGGTGTTTACTATTGTTATGTTTCTCTTTTTTGCTTCAAGTGTTTTTCCTCCAAACCTTTACAGGTTTTGGCACTTCTCACCTGAAAATCCATTTACTTACTGCAAACTGAAGAAACAGCCATGGGTTTTGACTTTTTAATTAAAATTGCCCTTTAATTTGCTATTTTACCTTCTAATGCAGATATTAAAATATTTCCTGAGCAGCTCAGCAATAATGTAGTGGTCTTTTAACGCTGTGCACTGCAACTGGAAACCACCCTTACAAAAATCAAATTACAGTTCAAAGTCAAGCTACACTGAAGAAACTTGTGCTACAGTCTGGAAGTAGCACCACACACTTATAAACTAGATTTATACATTAAATTGCACACTCTGGATACAAATATTGGTGTTAAAGTCCAAAGAATGGCTTTTCAGGGGCACATGTACCTATGCCAGACACAGGTAGTCCAGCTGCATCACTCACCTGGTGCCTCTGAAAGATCACTTAAAGATCCATATCCATAGAGTCATGGGACATTTCCAGAGGGTGCAGAGCATTTCTTACTATAAGTAAATTCATTGAAGACATTGGGATTGGTCAAGTGAATAATGACTGTAGGGACTACAATCCACAGGACTGCCAGGAGGCGATTGCAAAAACTGAACAGAAGGCTCCAGCCTTCTCTAGCAAAATATTGCACCTCCTGACTCGATGGTAAATCCTAAAGGCTTTGTAAAATGGGTTAATCACTACTAAGAAAACACATAAAGAGGAAAATTAATATTAACTGACTCACCTCAGACTCATGGAATATTTTGGGTCAGAAGGGACCTTAAAGCTCATCTCACTCTATCCCACCTGCCATGGGCAGGGACACCTTCCACTAGAACATGCTGCTCAATGACCCATCCAACCTGGCCTTGGACACTTCCAGGGATAAACTGCATATTAAAATCCCATATTAGTTCACGCTAATTGAATTGGATTTGTTGTAGAAATGTTATGGATGGTGTCGGCTTTACCCCATTACAGGCAAAGCATGTCTCCTGCATGGTTTTTATTCCAAGCCCTTTAGAGTGACCTAAGATGTTGGATCTACAGCTCATTTTTTTCCCCTGTGTTAAGTCCAAGAAGACATTGATATTCCTATGTATTCATTTGTTCCCATGGGATACTGATATCTGATCTCTTTGGGTATTCCAATTTGCAGTCCAAAACCACAAAAATAGTTTGTCAGCTAAAATTAATTACTGTTTCTGATTTGGCAAGGTACTTTAACACATGCTCACCTTCAAGTGCATGAGTCCCCTATTAGTGCAATCATTATAGATTTCATGAAATGAAGCAACTGCTAGCCTGGCACTTACGTGCTTTTGTGTAATATTTTGAAACATACATTCAGTAAATAAGTAATTAGACTTTTTTCATAAGTTGTGCAAAGCTGGCCTCAAGCTCTGCCTGTTCACTCTGTAAAAGGTTTGTGTAGTCATTTCCACTAATTCTTAAATTTATACCAGTGTGAAGTGACGCACACATCTCTGTTAAATCTAAAAATATATTGCCTGTTTTCATACAACCTGCAAGACTAGAACAGCTAAAATTCCTGCAGAAAACTTATCAGACATAGTTTAACCTAAATCTCAGAGTCCACTAGAACATATCCAGCCTTGATACCATCTTGAAGTGAAGGAGGTCACACAAATGTTTCTGTAAGGTGCTTAGGGCACTTCCTCATTACCTCCATGAAATGGATATCACAGTTTCCAGTGTTGTAACCAAAGCTGGTAAACAGGAGTTCGATGCCATGGAGATGTAATGGACTTGCATGCAAATCAAAGGGCTGTCCCTCCAGGCCATTTGTTTTCTCACTGAGGAAAAAAGTTACTGAGGAAGCAATGATTGTGAGGGTGTGCACAAAAATGCAACAAAGTGTGATGGAGTGTTTGTTTTAATTTAGAAGACTAATTTTGAGCAAAAGAGAATGGGTTATGTCAGTGTATGCTCTGTATGTGTGGTGTTCAAATCATGCAGAAATCTGCCCTGCGAGGATGGCTAACATCTCTGAAATCCTTTGCTACTGTATCCATATGCATCTCTAGGAAATTCTGTAGTCAGTCCAAATCCCAAGTGTTAAGAAGGAAAAGTTTCTAAGAAGTCAAAAGACCGGGGGGAAATCTCACATTTAATTTACACACTACACACTGTTTGGTAAATAGCAGCTATTGTTTAGAGTAGAATGCAGTCACCATTCATTATATTTTGACTCTGCATTCTTCATCGGGAATTCAGGAAGTGGTTCAGACTAAAATATTCCCTTATGTTATTTGACCTGTAAAAACTTGGAGACAGGCCAGATTCTGCAGTCCTTAAACAGACAACACTCCCATTGACTGTGGGATTGGACCTTAAAGTTGACTGGGCTGTAGCCCTGTGCAGCTCAGCTCAGTGCAGTCACTTGGGGCACGGGCTGGTGGCCGTGACACACTGAAAATGAGACCATTGGATTTGGTTGGAGCTGTTATCCATCTGTCTAGAGAAACACTGGGAATTCCCTGCCACAGCCTGCACAACGCCTTAGAAAGAGAACTAAACTTTACACAGAACTAAACAGAACTAAACACCTCATGGAATTATTATTTCAATTGTTGTTCATTCCTGCTGCTTCTTTTGATAGAAAGGCATTATTAAACTGAAGGTAATCCGTAGCTTTTCTGTGGATTCCTTGACAGAGCACACTTGGAACAAGATTCTCAGAGTTAGGTTCACTCCTCTTTATTTAAAGCAGAAGTAGGTATCCAAACACCCTGGGAGTCTGGGTTTCGGCATCTTGTATTTTGAAGCACTAATGCATTTGAAAATCAAGGTAAAGTCCCAGAATTAAGGAGACAATTCCTCTTATAATTTCATTTGGTCATCATGATTCCATTTCAAATTCTTGTTAAATTTAGGATCATAGAATGGTTTGGCTGGAAGGGACCTTAAGGATCATCTGGTTACAATCCCTCTGTGGTGGGCAGGGACACCTCCCACTGGACGAAGCAGTGGCTGCTCTCTGCCTGACCCAGCCTGGCCTTGAGCACTTCCAGGGATGGGCAGCCACAGGTTGTCAGGACAACCTGTACCAGTGCTTCACTCCCCTCAGAGCCAAGCTTTTCTTCCTAACATCTACTCTAAACCTACTCTCAGGCTGTTCCAGGTCTTCCCTCTTGCCCTGTCACTCCAGTTCCTGAATGAAGAGTCCTTCTCCAGCTTCCTTATAGGACCCCTTCAGATATTGGAAGGCCACTATGAGCTCTTCACACAACCTTCTCTTCTCCAAAAGAAGAAGGGAACTAAGTCTTGAGGGAGGTGGGCAGAAGCATTTCCCTGGGATCACATTCCAGCTGTCACCACCCTATAGCTTGTCCCGCTCTGAAAACACTTGGACACACAGAAAGGATTAAAACCAAGCAGGATCATGCCATAACCTGCAAGGGAGCAATTCCTGTTGGTCACTCCTTCACACTCACCTCTGTTACTCTTACTAATGTTCTTGATTGAGAGTGATGTTGAACTCAGAAAACTACAAGACAGCCACCAAATGATTCTTTCACTAGGCATCCCAATCCTGCAGGCTTTTCCTCCTGAACATCCCAGCTCACATCAAAACATGGTTCATCGATGCTACACTGGAAAATACACCTTCAGCAACGACCTGCACAGCATGCAATGTGTGTCCTGTGAACAGAATTAAAGCTCATTTTGTGTGTGCAAGAGGGAATTTATCATTATGGATTTCATTGTTAGGGAAGGGACTGGTGCTCCTAGAACACCTTGGAAAAACACCCCTTTGAAGGTATGAACAAACAATTGAATGTTTTGTTCAAATCAGTGCCTGATATTTTTAGGCTGCTGCACTTGATGTTTAGCATTTATCTTTAGAATTTAATCTATCAGATAGGAAATGCTTAGTTTGGCAGAGGCAGGAGGATTACTCAGTGTTAGCTCACTGGTTACATTTCCACAGGCTTTAAGACATTCTTCTTTTTTAGACTTCATATTTTTTTGATAGCAAGTTAATGCATAAAGATTGCTTCAACATTCTTCTACACAATGGAACCAGGTGAGTCTTTGTGTAGCGTTTTTTCCTTGGCAACTGCTCTCACTTGTGTCAGGAGCAGTCTTTGTTCCACGAGGATGTTTGCCCTATAGCACCCTGTGACTCAGAGCACATTCCCTCCTGGAAATGAAAAGGAAAATTCAGTTCTCTTCCATGGTATCAGCAGCAAGTTTTGCAAGAGGTAGGTTTTTTTTCCCCCCCCCCCCCCTTTTTTTTTTTTTTTTTTTTTGAGATCTGAACGATCTTGTGGAATTCTGTAAATATTTTATTACATATTTTATAGGTGGAGTATTTTATATCTCACAGTCTTTTTGGAAGTGCAGCCATTGAGTTCAGTCTCCTGCCCCATGGTTGAGCTGTAACTGCTTCCATCTGTCTAAACCTATGTGCAGTTCACTAATTGTTGACCCCTTAGGTAGGACTTGCTGTTTCTATAGCTTTATTGTTAATCATTAGATTCAGGAAAAATAAACCTCTTTTGACATTACCAATAAGGGGTTCCAAGAATGAAGAGAAAAATTCCGCCTGCTTTAATTGCTCTTAGCATTTTTAAAATGCATTCCTTCAGCAATTTAGGAGAAAATGCTTATGGATAGGACTGGTTCACAGAAATGTAGATTTAAAGAATTCACAGGAAAATTGGATTAAACTACTACTACTGCAAACAATTCTAAGAAAGATTAATTTTTCCACAAAATAGTGCTGAAAAATTTGTCTGCAAATACTCTTTGCCAGCAGGTTTTATTCACATTTATCTGCATAGATTTCTCCCAGTCATGTATTCAGAGAATTAGCCATATCCTTTCAGTAACAAACTGTAATTTCTATCAACCTCCAATGACACCTTTCCAGGTCTTTTGAAAAATCATATAAAGCCCATCTCTCTCTGGTTAAAGTCTCATAGGGCAAAGACAAGAAATTTGGTGTAAATGGCTTATAGACTATGTCACAACTATGAAAATCTTCACAGAATTTATAAAACAAGGAATATTTTCTTTAAAAAAATTGTAGAGTACATGTGACTTGCCATTTTTCAAGATGTTTTTACAATCTACCATTATTGCAGCATTGTTAGATGTTGGATTTTTTTTTCCTCCCAAGATAAATAGCACACAATTCTTCTGGTTTTTTACATTCATCACACACTACATCAAAATACATCTGTGCTCCAGAAAAACCTATGGACAGCTAGGGATAAATATTTCCTTTTTAAAAATTAATTTTCCAAAATGTTTATTTTGAGAACTACCACTTTTCATCTCATTAGTTAAGCCAAGAATTATGATTAAAAGAATGTTTTTCAGTAACGTAAATTAAAAATACTTGTTCTTCTTTTATTTTTTTAGCCTGAGTGATAATTCCTATTTTGAAAACAAATTAGCAAAGCAAACAGTCCAAGAAAACAAAACTTACCATATGGAGAGATCTGGGGGTTTGTGAGTGTGGGGTATGTTATTTGCTTTGTTCGTTTTTCAGATTATAGTTTTTTTAAAAATGGAAAAGGAATTTTTCAGCAAGTAAAAAGAAATTATACTCATTATCAGAATGTGCAAGAGTTCTAACCAAGGACCAAGATAATCATTGCTCAATGCCTGATTATCTTCCAGGAAAAGTCATAAATTCCAATTATGAAATAAGGCTGTAGAACAAAAAAACTTATTTATGTTTTTTTGCAGAAAGTTGAAACATCCATCACCCCTCAGTTACAGTCTGGCCCATCCCTGGAAACCAATCCAGAGAAGGATCTGAAGAGTATTGCTGAGCTTAAGAACTTGTCCAGGAAGACTGAATTTGAAGAAAACCTCTGCAGACAAGATACAGCTGGTTTCGCCTCAACTGGCATTTTGCTCTCTCTCATCAGGTTGTGCTTTATATAGCAGCTGCATAGAAACCTGAGCTGTGCAAGAATATATTAATTTTATCTTTATTAAGTAATGTATAGGTGTGGTCTGACACTCACAGAAGGAATTGATAGTAAAATTCACCTTGAACTATGTTTTCAGTTCCCAACTATTCCTCTGCACATGATCAAATCAGAAGCATTCAAGTACTGTATATGTGATTATGGTGTGAATAAGAGAATCAGCCTAGCTTTGACATGTAGGCAGAATATTATATATGAAATGTGCACTCACAGGCACACTCAGAACTCCAAATAAGAGATAAAAACCTTGTTCCTTGTAAAAACATCCCTGCCACTCCTCTGTTCCGTAATTTCACCTAGGATTTTCATTACAATTATAAATTGCTTATTTCTAAGATACAGAGGAAGGTTCAGTGGAACTCCAACTAGGTGTTTGATGTCCAACACTTGGAGCTAATTTTAAATTTTCCAACTCTTCTGAGAACCTTTTTTTCACTTCAAATATATCACCAGACTCATTAGAGACACGGGAACAGAATTAAAGGGCAGTGACAGGTACAGCTGAGTATGTAACTGCAAATTAATTTCTTCATGTGAATTACAATCATTATGTTTGCAAATGGATTCATTTTCAATGGAAAAAAAATCTGTTCTCATGAGAGAAAATTCTGCTTCTGTGAGATAATTACAGTTTTGGCCTTTCTCTTTTATGGAATTCCCTTTAAAGGCTACTGATTATACCATGAAGAGCAGCAGCTGGTGAGTATCTTATCTGATTAACAATTCAAGCAAAATTTACATAAAAACTTAGCATACAGGATTACAATTTCCAAAGATGGATGGAGCCCTGCCTGCTGTGTCTGCAGTGTGACTGATTTCAGCCAAAGTCCTTGCTCTGATGTGTCTGTAGATTGTATAGGGCCAACATTCCCAAACTGATTTAATAGATATTACTGCTCAATTCTAACTGTCTGTAAAAAAAGTAATTAGAGATTCATTTGCATATTTGAATTGCCTTAGTGTTTTTGTTTGGTGTTTTTTAGAGATGTGTGGGGTTGTGCTCCCTGTGCTTGCAACAGAAATTTATCAATGATGTTTGCAAGAGGACAGAGAAGCAAAATGCAAAGCCCAGATAACAATAAATATTGGGGGGGGTTAATATTTTATGTGTGGCCTTCCAGGACAACTTATAAACAAGACATTTTTTGTTGGAAGGTGTATGAAAAGATTTCAATGTTTTCATTACAGCAGTCTGAAGATCTGATTTACAGCATAGGGAAGAGACTTTTGAAGGCACCTACACAAAAATGCAAAGAAATGAGAAAAGAAAGAAAAGCCAAAGCCTTTAATTTTCACCTGCAAGTGAAATCAGTGATTGATTCCAGCTTCAAACCTGAGTAAGATTAATAAACCCTCTCAGTTTTGCTCTGTTTCCGCACTCAGCTCATCCTGCTGGAAAGTTGTGTGGTCCTGTTTCCCCTTCAGCAGTGTCTTACACAGAGGAAGGTGAAAAATGCTATCTTGGCTGCTCCCACAGGCAGATCACAGGGATTCAATTCAATTCACTGGAGCTTTAGGATCAAGCCTTCCAGGTGACTTGTCAGGGACACAATGTGCCCCATTCCTATCTGATATATCATCTTCAGCATATTTATATCCTTTTTTTCTTTCCTTTTTACTGCACTTCATAGATTTCTGTGAAGCTTGCTGGGTTTGTCACAAACCCTGGCAACTTCACCAGCTCTGTCTTCCCTCTGTACTTACAAATTGCCAGGGCCTGTTGAACACAAAGAGTCCCTTCAAAAGGTTTTGTGTGAGGGCTGTTGTCACTGCACCACCAGCTCAAGGCTTGATCTTATCCCTCTGAATTGTAGTGACAGCAGGATTGGGCCCCAGATGAGATAGTGTCTCTGACTCCAGTCAGACTGCACTGTTAAAATTCCCACTACTAAAATGCAGCCTTTCTATTTCTTTGTACACAGTCCTCAGGACTTCTCAATACCAGCAGGCAAGAAAATTCCAATGATGCCAGAGGGATCTTTACTTGTCTGAAGCAGAAGAGAATCCATGGGAATTCTCAGAAGCTTTTTATCTCTTGCTCCCTGCAATTATTTTCTACGCTAGAAGCATAATTGAGGAGGAAAAAAGCAGATGACATCAGCTACTGAGCAGAAAAATATCAAGAAGAAATTACACACTGTGGAACAGAAAGATACTTCACTGCAGCATGCACTAGCCTGGGATCAGAGAACAGCACTTGCTTCCAAGGTCGGACATAGATTTTCCATACAGCCCTAAAGAAATCATATCTCTCTTGTAGTTTTTCATTACCCCATAGGAAGTCTCCAGGATAAAACTCAAGGCTCACTCAGAGGTGTTCACAGTGAAAGCTCCATAAATACCTACAGAGTTATGAAGGAAAAACCATGCAAGAGAAAGATGCAGGAAAACATAGGCAGTCAGGAATAATTAGTCCTTTAGAAATAAAAGAAAGGACAGATTGCTTTGCCTGGAGATGTAGGGCCCACCTGCACTCTCCTTGAAAAGCCACTGCTGTAGGAGAGTGCACTTCAATTATCAGGCTGTCACAAAACCCCCTCAGTTTTCCTTTATTCTGAAGGGATGCATTAAAAACAAACATAACCCCCTTTTAAGTGCATTAGGTAAAATGGGTCAAGTGGGACCATGTGCACCTAGAGTAGGGATTTCCCCACTCGCAGTTAAAGCCACCTGACAGCCTTAATTTAAGCAGAAAACCAAGAAGTAAATTGTTTTCTTCCTTCCTTCCCTGCTGCCCTCCAAAATCTGGATAAAGCAAACTATTTCCTATCAGCAGCAGCTGATTTGGAGACCTGGAATGGCAAACTGTAGCCAAGGTGCTCATGGCCAAGGTCCTGCTGGGGAATCCAAGGACACACCAGACCGTTCTCCCAGGCCCTTTTCCACAGGCACTGGGAATTCACCACCGCCACTCTCCAGGCCTGATTTCACCAAAACTTTAGTTGTTTTCTGGCTGACTGGGGTTGAATTCTGCCTTGGGCTTAGAACAATTCCTTAATGTGCAGGCACCACACTGGGGTGATCTGCTGCAGCTCAGTATTGTAAATAATGATGAAAAATTAGGAATTTTGGTATACAAGCAACCCAAAAGAGAAGGGGAGGTCCTGGTTTCTGACCCAAAGTTTTCCACTCTTAGTTTATAGATATTCTTTCTTTGTTTCTTACATGAAACTAAGAAAGCTGGGCCCCCAAGAGTGCATTTTACACTGCTTCCTTCAGCTTATAGCAACTTCCCATAAAATATTTTTGATTTAATAAACCATCTTGCTCTATACATTAAAATTCCTCCACCTACAGTAAACGAGACTGTGACAATTAACCAAAACCACAGAGACCCTAATAAAGCGTAATAGAAAGGATTTAGAATGTCTTATTTCAACAATTTAGAAAAGCCAACGATACCTTTTCTAGTGGGCACCCTAGGAGAAACTTTAAAAGGGCCACAAAATGCCCTTTAATTGGATATTAAATTTGATTATTCAAAAATTCCCCACAAAAAAAGAAAGAGGAACAGAGCACAGAATATGCACATAAACTGTTTCGATAAGCAAATGCCAACATGATGGAATTTCTGTTTGGATCCAAAACTAGCACCAAACTAAGAGTGCAGCACCCAGTAGCTCCAATGGAGACCTCATCAGAAAGATTAGCAAAATGTTTTATATTTAACCAGTAGGAAAACCTGGGCAATTATTGCTACCAGTACCTTGGACACTTAGCCTGCAGTCCATGGAGACACAGAGCTCTGGCTGTCCCAGGCATGAGCTAAAAGAGAAAACTTCCACCAGTGTTCCTGGTAAGACACTGAGAAAAATGAACACAGGGCTGTGCATTCACAGACCATTTAGTTGACATAGTCTTCATATTTATTCTCGAGACAACTGCTCTGCAAGGTCAAGATTTAGTTCTTTGAATTCTATGCATTATTAGGAAGTCATAATTTTAAAATTCCAAAGATAAAAGGTAAGATCTTGCTGAGGAAGAGGGAAAGGTAGATATAAACACCATGGCTCTAAAATTCCCAGGCATAAATCGTGTAATTTAAATCTCCTAAATCTGTGAGTGAAGCCACACTATGTTTACAGCTGTTGTTCAGAGTGGAGAAACCATTTGGCCCGGGTTTGAACAGCATCTTGTATCTTTAGTCTTGCCTAAAATTTATTATTCACAGACCATGGTTCTTTCCTTTAAGAGCACTTGGCTAGAAAGCTCTGCATTTCATGCATCAACCTCACCCGGATTAGCAAAGAAAACACTTAGCATTAAAACAATGCCAATCTGTTTGCATACAGAATGATGAAAAAAAGAAATTCTCCAAATGAATAAATGTATGTGTCAGTTAAGCTGCTCGGGTTAATGTGAAATTCCTTCATCCTCCCTGCTTAAAAATTCAGAAGAAAACGTTATATGATTCATGAAGAAAACCTGGAGGGGAACTGCAACACATCCTACAACTTTGTGTTTTCTTCCCCACCCGTTTTGGGCTGTAGAGAACAGCTGCTCATTGTCTAAAATAGCAACTCCCTTCAGTCTTTTTCACGTCAAAAGGAAGGCATCTTATCTGTCCAGTTTTCTGAGCCCAGGGAGGTGTAAACACTCATTTCCTAGTGGGAGCCTTCACACATTTCAACTTTGTGAACCCTGGCATCCAAAGGCCATAACAAAATGTTCACATGGTTCTCTCTCACCTCCTTTACCAAATTTTGTCCTGCTTGTGACTCACTTTTCCCTCTCAGCTCACCAGCCTCCACTTGCTGCCTTCTCTCAGGCCACTGAGCCGGAGTTGCTGATGCAAAGGGTGGAGGTGGCTTTTGTTTTGTGGTGCCTTATCAGCAGGATGATAGCAATGTCTCACCAAAAACCTTTTTAAAGGCAAGATAACTTGGCAGCTTTCTCGTGGTACCAGCATTTCACACCAGCTTTTGGTCCAGTGGTGCACAAGTACTTCCCAGTCCTTTTCATTTTAATGCCACTGCTGAGTTCTTCCAGGACATTTTGTGATTTCCACCCCTGAAGCTGCAGAATTGCCACAGCTCAGTACACTGCTCCAGCTCCTCTACCTCAGCTGGAGGAAAAGTGCTACTCAAAATACAACTTAATATTTTATTTATGGGTTTATGTATTTCAAAATGGGACTTTTTTTAAAACCTGTCAAAATTTAAATCCAAATGGCCCTCTTGGTTTGAAGCCAAGACCTTTTCCTGATAAAGTAGAGCAAGGAAACTTCTGTAAAAGTGGAAGTGTCTAAAAATAATTTAGCAGTGGGTCTTGGTGATAAGAGAAGGTTGATGGGCAGTGATTGCACCAACCTCCTGAAGGAAAATAATTGAAGTTTGAATTTTTACCTCTACAAAAAGTCTTCTTTTTTTTTTTTTTCTTTGAGAAGGAACTTCCTTGAAAATTAAAAAGTGGAGCAGTATAGGTCAGATATTTTGTTCGGTTTTATTTTAAACCCAAAACGCCCTTTGCTGAAATGAGCAGACATTTTGTATTTATAGCAGCACCACTCAAAAGAGAAGAAAATACTCAAATATGCCTGGGATTGGAATACATGGACATGTGCTTTATACTCAAACTGTTGCAAAGTATATGCTAAAATATTCATTAATCTAATTACGGGCCAAATCCTGGAAAAAGCTTTACTGCCCCATGTGACTTTTCCCATGGAGTGTGTGGATACCATTCCCAGCAGCCCCAGTTATCACAAGGCAGATTCCAGCCCTCTTTCCCACACTGCTCATGCTAACACGTGGATAAGGTGTTGATTTAAACAGGAATCCTTGGCGACTCCAGTGCTACTTGACCTACTCTGAGCTGCTACCACAATGGTTCACTGGAAGAGGTAAGAACTTCCCAAATTCCCACCCTGTGCCTGCTGGGCCAGACTCTGCCACCCTCAGCCCACCTTTAATATCCTCATTATAATGCCACATACCTGCACTGAGGAGCAGGGTGGGGTGCTTGTCACAGGAATCTGAATAACAACCTCAGGGCAATCTAAACTTCTGCCATTCCAGAGTTTGGAAAAACCATACAGGCTCCACCAAAAATCCAACTTTGTACACCTGCAACTGATGACAATGTTTTATCTCTTGACCAAAGTGCCAATATAGACTAAATACACGCAGACACTTACTGGGTTTACACTGAATTACAGGCAGCTAAAGATATTTAATAATTAAAGTAGATTAAAACTGCAAGGCTTTAATTATTCAGTGTAGCCATCCCTGTGGCAACTTTCACAATAGATAATAGTGCACTTTTCACACAGTTCCCTTGAGTGAAATCCTGCTTTTTGCATATGCTGAGGTTTTTCATTCATTTTCTTTTGATTTGCACTCCTTGCTTTTGCCATGGAATTCTGGGTTTCTTCTGTGTTATAGATGTGTTCTTCTCTAATGTTCTGATAGCCCTGTACTGGCTGCAGGTCACAGCAAAGAGTCACAAAGCAAATTTGCACCAAATCTTAGAAAGCATGAAGCCAAAAATCCTTACAGATCACCCTTCACTACAGTACACTCTCCAAGGGTTTGGGGTTTTTTTCTTCTGCTAAGCTGCATCCTCTATATTGCATGCAAAAGTGCATTTATGTAAATTTTCTAATCTAACAGGCTTCCCATCATGAGGTTTTCCATAGAAAGATCTTTCCTCTTTTATAAAAATTAAGATTTTCCTTTCATTGCCTCAAACGATTCCATGACTTATCCTAATTCTAGATTTTGCTTCAGCCAAACTTCTTTAAGGCAAATTTACAAGAGTTTTAATTAATAAGAAATTAACTTTAAAACTACTGAGGGGATAATTCCCCCAATGTTACTTTTATTCAGTACATATGTAAAAATTCCTTCTTCCCTCTGGATTTATTTTTTTCCTATAGATATTCAGAAGGACTTTGCAAGAGAGAACAAAGAGAAAAGCTACGAATTACAAATTCATCCCCGTATTTTTAATTCTGAAAATCTTACATGAAGCAGGTCCTGGGACAGCATCCCACCCCAGGCATGTCTCATTTGCCCAGTGAACCCCTTCTTCAGCAAATCCCTGTAGGTTTCAGTGACCTTGGCAGCATTATAAGGGTCATATTTCCCCATGGATGGATTGTTCTTGAACAGTTTCTCCAGTGTGTCAGGCACACTGGCTGTTCTCTGGCATCAGGCATGCGTATCCTCTTGGCTTCTTTTTTGCTCTTAAACAAACTTATTTTTTGTGTCTACCACCAGAGAAATCTCCCTTCCCTGAAATTCAGCATTTTACCATTTCTCCCTTTTTCGCTTTCCTCAGTCTAAACAGAGGGGTGTTAATAAACTCTATCCCATGTGTATTCTTGTAGGAATCCCCTTCTCATACTTCTAGTTGTGACTGTAACAGAATGAGTAGGATGTCTTTCACTTTCCAAACAGCAGTCCAGGAGTGTGACAGGCATAGAAGCAAGTCATAGTTAATCTCAATATTTATACTTTATTTAGAATGCAACAATCAAGCTCAAAACAGAAGGGACTTCTCCTTTCTCATCTCAAAAGTATGTGGAGAAACCTTTAACAGTGAATCCAGAAGGAATCCCAAATTCTGATGAAAAGTTCAAGCCCCAAACAAATCTGTATATCATCTAGGACATCTAGGACATAGCTCCATGGAAAAGACTGAACCTGAAGAGGTTTCAAATGGGGTACAATTTCTCTCAGAATTAGGTTGTGTGTAGCTTATTGTCAAGCAATAATAATGATAATGATAATGATAATCATCATCATCATCAATCATCATCACCATCATTTGCACTGTGGAATGGGTCCAAGTGTGCAGGGAAAAAAAGCCATTTACTAACAAAACCTTACACCAATTGACTTGGGTAAAAGCAATAACTATGAGAACCCTGTGCTAAAATATATACAGAAAGAGGAGTAAATAGTAGTTCACATAAAAAGCTGTTACGTGGCTTAATAAAGCTGTCAATCACATGAATAACTTTTCCTATCCAATGTGCATTCAAACATCTCCTTGGACAAAATAAGAATTTATATCACTACACTGAAAATAAATCTAAAAAGCAGCAAATTTCTAACCCAATTTTTAGTCTCATTTGCCATTTTGCTTTATAGTTGGTGGGAAATTAAGAACATCAACCCATATTTACAAAGGAATTCTAGTGAGGATATCCAGTCCCTACATTTCTTTGCATGGTTTTTGTGAAAACACATTATTTTCATTTTTAACATTGCCAGACATGTCAGCCATGATTTATCAAGTGTCAGAAAATTTAATTTGTGAAGGTAACTGCAACTATAACCACATTTCCTGCAGTCAGTGCTTCTTTCAGAGAACACATGATGAAGATGGAAGGGTGCTCACTATTCACATTAATTGTTTCAAAGCAGCAATGACCTCAGTAAAGAGCTGAGGAGGATTAATTAATTCCCTTCAAGAAAATAACATACAGGGAGGAATCTGGAGCCTAGAAAGTGAAAATGAAAATAACTGCCTGTAGCAAAACTATTACTTCATAGAAAAACTTAATACACACAAAGAAGTATTGACCTTTTTCCTTGGTTGACCTCTAAGTTCAAGGGATAATGAAGTAAAAATGAAGAGAGCAATGGACTCAACATGTGAGCACTTTCTTGGAGTTTGGACATTCTGATATATTCCTTAGGACCAAGCAATTCAGCTAGGAAAAGATGAACATAATACGGGGGTTTTAGGACAGATCAAGATATTTAGAAAATCCTGCCCAACTGTGGGGTTGCTCACTAGGTGTGAGAAGGGAGAAAAGAGGAGATTCCCATTCATTAAAAGAAAGCATGTATGAAAACCAAATGAGTAAGAAACTTGCTGACTCGCTACCAAAGGGCATTGTGGAATTAATCACCCCTGCTCCTTCCCCAGAGGTCAGAAAGAATTAGTTTACTGTAATATTTTTGGAGTATTTGAAATACCTAGAAACTAAATCAGATGAAAAACACAGACCTTGACTGGGAAAGTTTGGAAATAGTTTCTAACAGGGACCAAAATAGGCTTTTATGGACAGCTCTGAATTTACTCACGTGTTTTTTCTATGAAGCTGTTATTTGAAAATATCTTCACTCTGCTTCTGTGGGGAAGCACTGGATTTGCACAATAGTAGCAAGAAGTCCATCTCCACTGAACCCTTCTGCCTTCCTCTACAGGGCTACAGGGCAGGTACCCTCCCACACTGACCTTCCTTTGTGCCCGAAAATTTGCTAAAAAAAATTTCAGTAGAGCAGTAAGCACAAGAGCACCTCAAGAAAGAAGGCGGGGGGGAGGGGAGGGGGGGAAGAAAATATGTTTTGCAACACTAGTCAGAAGAAAAGTTGCTTCAAACTCCAGAGCTGCCTTCTTGCCTCAAATTGTGTTTCCAATTTACCAGAACACGTGTGCTCTCAAGTACAAGTGTGTGTGCAGCTTAATTGACTTCACATACTTAGAGCTCAGTTCCGATATTTTGCTAGATCAATTCGTACAATAAAAATTGTAGAACTAATACCACATGTTATTTAATGCCTATTAAAACATGCTCATGTATTTAAATGTATGTCATAATCTAAATCTATAGAATTTCTCAAAGAACAAAGGTCACTAAGGTGGACAGTGAGTAGTGTGTGTTTGCAAGATGCAAACTTCTTCTTACCGATACCTGCCACTGGTCAGCCCAGTTTTCTCCCCTGACATTGCAAGAACAGGTCCCATTTGATAGAGTATGGCAAAAGGGCAATTGGACTTTAATATCAAGGGCTAAACCCTCTCCTGCCACAAAGCAGAAACTTATTCTGCCAGTGGATGGGAATTTATTTATAATATGGAATTTGGAACTGATTTTAATCACCACTGGATTTAGTACTCCTAAAAGAAAACTGTGATAACAATAAAATCTTCTATACAGTGTGTGGGAATGGATTCTAGTATTCATATGTCAAGTAGTGTTAATATTTAGTACATATGTTTTCCTATTTTTACAGTCTTTTTTATGTCTCAGGGTGACATTTATGAGGCCAAATTAACACAAGTTGTGGCCTTCTGATGGAATTCAGTTCCTAAAAGACACACACCACTGGTGATGCTTCAGCCACACATAGGGTCTTTAAAGTACAAAAAATACCCAGAGAAACAAAGGAAAAACATTGAGATGTTTGAACAATAGATATTCAAGTTCATAGCACATTAAGGTTCCTGTGACACATGGATGTGAAATGATTTGTGTTTACATGATGGTTCTCCCTTTGAAATCATTTTTATATATGACTCTGAGGTCTGGTCTAAATACCAGGGAGCTGCATGGGAAGATTCCCAGCACCTCACTGAGCTTTGCAGCAGGCTCCTCAGCACATCCCCGTTGTTTTCCACACACAAAAAACAAACTGTATATCAGTTTGCACAAGCATGCAATGACAACACATTTGACAAGTCCAACCAGAAATTATATAAAAGTCTGGTTGCATTCTTTAAACCTGGGCTGTCATTCCTCAATTCGAAAACTTGCTGAGCAGTTCAGTTTGAGAGGAGGGGATGAAGTGGATCTAAGAAGTATTAAGAGTAAGAAGGAAAACCCTAATTTTGGCTGAGCCAGTGATTCACCACAGAACCCTGTGCAGGTCTTTATCTTCCTGTGCCTCCATTTTTCCATCTGTAGAATGGTCACACACACATCACCACCACTAAAGCCAAATGCTGTCTCTGACCAGCAGTTCTCAAGCAAATACTGTGCCAAACAAAATAAAATAAAATATGCTATCATAAAAAGGAAAACAAATGCTGAAAAGTCAGCTCTTACTTTTCCAGTCGTTCTTTCTACCTCTTCTCCTTTCAATTCCTTTTACTTGTACATAAGTGCATGCATAGACAGACATACATTGCAAAGTTATTTAGGAAATAAGAGATCAAATCTCCTGTTCCCAGACACTTATAAAATTATGTTGCTGCAGCATTTTCTGCATGTACTTCCTTAAACATGGTGCTTTCCTGAGACAATCCTAGTCAGGATCCAGATCATTTTCCCAGACCCAACTGCAGCAGCTGGCAGAGACAGGCATGTGACCAGAGTAAAAGTGGAGAACTTCAAAATAAAGAAAGGTATGTTTTGTGAAAATGCAAAATGATTTAGTGACAGTTCACAGTATTTCCTTCAGGCTAAAATCTCCCTTTTTACTTCACAAAAGCTTCAAGTAGTCTTAAGTCTTACAAAAATAAATAAAACCAAACAATACATAAGATGCCTCTTTGCACCTCTCAGATTAAGTGACCTGAGCCTCCCTTCAGGCCAATTCCACATTACTGCTGGGGAATTGATTTATAAGGGACCCTCCACAGGTATCTGACAGCTGTATAAACTATGGAGATAAAGCAACAATGCATCAGCACAGACTGAAAATCATTTAAGCAGCAGAAGCTTTTAAAATAAATATCCGAAAGCTGAATTTACAATAGAATCATTCAGTTAGTTACAAAGCAGAAGTGTTCTTATTTGCTTTAGAATACCTTTGCTGCAAGAAAGTAAGCCTTGGTATTCCCAGTATCCTTATTTCTTCTCAGAGTTTCAGGTCCAAAAAATAGTGTTATCAGACAGTCTGGAATTTTGCATAAATAAGTCACTAAATGACATAAAATCCAGCAACTGAATGTTAGAACAGAGCATAATTTTTAACATGAATCTTGCTCTCGCTGCATAAATTTGCATTATGTGAAGCTGCAGTGATCCAAAGATCACTGGAGTCAGTAGAGGGACTCTCACTAAATCTCTCATTAGGCTCTGAGAGAGCACAAAACCACGAAAGGTTACACAAGCTTTGTCTGGCAGAACGAGGAGGGGAATTATTTGGCAGACCAAGGAGGGGAATTATTTCTAGGCTGATGGTGTTCTTTCTCCCACCGACATTAACAGGGGCCTTTGCCTTCTGCAGTTGCTGGGGCAATTTTATCATCCTCTCAAGTCAAAACCACACTGGAGAATTGGAAATACAGGCATGTTGTTTTTCCATGCTGACGTATGTCCAGCTCATATTTCTGCTTTCATGCACAGTGATCTCTAGAAATGGCAACACAGTAATTTCATTTTTAAAAAGTGTTTTAAATCAGTTTTAGAAAGCACTGAGATTCTCTTCAAGGCAGTATGTGTATACTCAAAATGTGCATGGTCTTATGACGTATCTCCACGCATCATGAAAGCAGAGATTATGTATGACTGCATAATGTTTTTTGACTAATCTACCCCATCCCCTTGTGGAGCTCAGTGTCTCATCCTGACTTGGCAGCAATAACTGCACCTTGCTCATGTGTTTCACTCACAATTACACAGACAGACCCTTTGGGACAGCCCCTCAGCAGGGAGAACATCAATGTACAGCCACTGAAGATGTACCCTAAGCTTGCCCAAGCCAATATGCCACTGATCCTCAGCCTTTTACTCCCCTGGCAGTAAGATCCTTGCCTGGGGAAGCCAACAATTCCTTGTGCTATTTACAGAGGGGTAATATTTTCCAGTTGCCAGGTCGGCAAGCTCCTGGCATTTAGCTGTGAGCAAATAACATTTTAACTACATAAAACAAGGTTGATGAGGTAATGTAAAACATTACACTGGCGCCCAATAGAGTCCCCCAGGTCAGTAATATGCAATTTAAAGTGTTCCAAAATAACAAACAGATTCTATGTACAATAGATTCTAATGACTCTTTAAAATGCCCTCATCACTGAGTTAATTTTAAAGAATCAGGTATTAATAGCAACTTCATAAAGTCCTAGAAATACTTTTTTAAAATTAGCAGATTCACAGCCAAATGCAGCAGTTGATGCATTTGCTTCTTTAAGACGTTTTCTCATTATATTGTTGCAGAGAATATGAATCCAACAACTTCTCCACGGAGGAGCAGAGATTCCAGGTCCTGCCTCGAGCACAGCCTTTGTCCCAAGAGCTCCCACCTGCAGCAATTCCCCTGCCACTGCTCAGGTGTGTCGGGGCAGCAGGCGAGGAGCAGGGAGCTCCTGCTCCGCGTGTCCCAGCCACCTCCTGCACAGGGATCGACCTCACGGCACAGGGCCAGACCTGCTCATCTGCTGCTTGCAGCATTCCATCCTTCTGCCGAAGGTTCTCCTTCTGCTCTCCACGTCCACAGCTTAACCACCCAGTCTGAGAGAGAGAATCGGGCTCTTCTGTATTCAGGAGAGAAAAACTGATGTCACCAAAAGGCCACAAAGGTGGTCACCCCTCTGCAGTGACTGCAAAGAAAGCTGAAACATTTAAATTAGACTAGGTGCCTAATTCTTAAATTCCTACAATAGGTGGCAGTTAACTCCTCAGAGTGTGGTGTTCCAAGTCTTTAATGCTAAAATACTAATTTTCTAGCAAAAGGCAGAGTCTAATTGGAATTGTTGAAATGAAGCCCTGGAAGAGCATTAATCAAGCCTATGCACATCTGACAACTGCAGAAGTCAAGTGTCCTGAATTATTCTTCCCCTTTCAGGTTTTGGATCTTTTAGATTCATCTACACAGTGTTTTGCAATTTTCCTTGAGAAACAGTGGTTTTATTTCAAGTCATAACTGCAAATAGAGATTCTCAACACTTTAGTACCTGGAGTTGGAATAAATCCAGACTCCACAGTATACCAGTAATTAATCCCAAAGTCAGGGACATGTTCAGGAGTCAGAACACAGAAGTCTGGACTATCACAGTGACAGAGCTGCTGCTTCACCCGAGGAAAAGCTGTAGGGAGCAAAATGGATAATTTGGGGTCCAGGATATCATTGCTCTTCCTTTTGCTCTAATGGAAAAGAATACACTAGACAGAGCTGGCTTCTGTTGCTTGTTATTCCCAAAATGCCTACAGAGATTAGGCCATAGTATTTATTACATTTTTCAAACATGGCAGCAGGATAAGTGAAACATTCAGAATGAGGAATAATTTTCAATATGTTTTATCCAAAAAAGCATATTATATTTACATCATCAGGTATTTCTATAATATAACAATAAAATAATATGGTGTGTTCAGAAACATGCAAGCAATAACTATTCAAACATTCCTGTGACTCCACATCACAAAAAGCTGACATAACTGCATTCCAATGAAGTCTCATAGCACTGCAGTGATATTCCTTTGCTTTCTTCACAAAGTATATTGAGTATTTTTTCCAGTTTCTTAAATCTTTATTATTTGAACTTGCCGTTATTTATGCAGTAAAAATTCTAATTTCATTATGACCCACATGTTTTATCTTTCAATGCATACATACACGTACATATATTCTCTGTGTTCCTCCAGTCAAGTGTTCTCCAACGCACCCTTGAAGTGCAAAACAAAGTTGTAACTGATGTGCCAAGTGGAATATCCCTGATTTAGTAAGGCAAGAATGGGGTGTTAGTCCTCAAACTGCTGTTGCCCTTTAACCACCAAAACCACACCACAAAACGTTACTTGCTGTGGAATAAGAAAGAAGAATTCCTTATGTAAATTTAATGAGTGTAATGTTTCTGTGTTTTATAGGGCATGGGGTGTGAAAAACAGCTCAGTTGTAGCCCTGATGACATTTTCATATAGGTGAAAGTAAAAATAGAGAGAGATTTGACATCTTGACATAAAAGGGGCCCAGTATTATGTTGTAAGTGTACCATGTATAAGTTTGGAGTGAAAGCACAGCAGCTGATTCCAGTTCTAGACACATAATGATACAAAGAGAAATTCGGACATGTTTTCTCTTTACAGCTAATAGAAAATGCAGTGATTAGAGAATGATGAGGATATAAGATTTTGGAGTTGGAAAAAAATGGAAGTTATCCCAAAAATATGAAGACCAAAATATCTTTCTGCATAGCTCTAGAAAATACCAGTCTACAGTCAATGATTCCAGTGTGCTCTGTCAGTGGTTTGACATCAGAACATTTCAGTTAGAGTCACTAGTGTTAAATAAGAGAAACAAGGGAATAGAATTGACCAGGAAAATGACAGGATAATGCAGAAGTATTAGGGTAGTATTTAGGTCGCTACAAGGAAATCCAAAACCCAAATTAAATACATGAAGCAATAGAAAACATACCTTTTACAAGCTGACAAAAAAAAAATTCTAGATATGTCAAAATTAATTTCTTCTCAATTTATTTTTATAATTGACAATGTTACAGAATTAAACAAGAATGCTGTAGGTGTTTGCCTTGATAGATTCTTGTCAAAATATCTCTCAAAACCACTGTATTCTCAGTAAAAAAGTGATTTTAGTGGAGTCTTGGTTTCTTCCAGAAACTCTGGTATGTATCTTTATGGTCAGCTCTACATTTATGTTTAAAAATTACCATTCTGCTATGTGAATGATCTCAAACCCTTCATCAAAGGCTTAAAGGCAAGCAGGTTTAGTTTTAATCAATCACCAGATTTTTTTCACTTTTGACATTTTACGGGACCCAAACCTACAGAACTTAAAAAAAAATTTAAAAATCACAGCACACAAAACCCTGCACAGATCAAAAATACTGTAAGGCAAAAGACTCCAAATTTTAAATATTAGTTCAAAACTGAAGATCTTGACCACAGAGCAGCAGAGAACTTGCACACACTGTCACAGGTCAGCTTAGCTAATGCAGTGTTACAGCCCCTCTCTCCCTTTCCCAGCTTAGTGCCCCCCACAATATCCCAGGAAAAGGCAGTGTGACACTTGACTCCCACCAGCAGCTATTTTTATCTGCTTCCCTGATCCCAAGGAATGCTTTTACCATGGAGGATCACTATATATTCACAGCTATGGCATTATGGTAGATTAGTCTGAATCTCTTCCCCAGCCTTTGGATGACACAGCTCCATCCCAGCAGCTGACCTCCCACTGGCCAGGATTGTTTCTCTTGTTGTTTTGAGGTTGTCCTGATTTTTTTAAACCATTCTGCCTTTGCCAGAGGGATTTACTTCTTCAATGACAGTGAAAGGTTTATTTGCCCTCTGTAGAGAAATTATTATTGAATAAAATAAAGTACAGTTATCATGGAATGAGGAGACAATTCCTAATACAACCCAAACCTTCATTTCAAGCTTATTTTCTGGCACACATAGGACATCCAGACTTATACCTGGATGACTTCAAGGCTTGACCTCTTCCCCACCACCAAAAGAGCACCAGCTCACATGGGGACCTCAGGCCACATCAACACCCTCAAAAGGAGGTCTTTTCCAACCTAGTGGATTTTGTGATTCTGTGAACAACATTGGCAATCATTTGATGAGTTCATTTGAGGATCTAATTGCAGCCCTTCCATAGGGGTAGCAAAAGCAGGCCCATAAAATACAGATGAAGCCTCGACCTGCTGGGCTAAGACTCAAGAGAGCAGATAGGAATTTTTCCATGGATTTCCAAGTGTTTCAGACCTGTCCCAGGCAGTGTTGTTTGAGCAGATACTTATGACAGATATATTGAGTCTGTTAATAGACAATCAGTACAGTCCCAGAGCAGGGGCATTTTGCAATCATACATTTGCTGTCATGTCTCTGACTTGAATCATAAACCTTTATTACCCCAGCATTTTTTTTCACCAGCTTGGAAGAATGTAGTGCATGAGATGATAACCTTCCCTGGATTTTGCAATGTCTGCACTTTCTCAAACACAGTTAAAAATTTACATGGCATTAGCAGCAGCAGAGCAAACCCAAGAATTGGTTTTGCCTTTATACAGTACTTGGAATGAATGGATTTTTTTTAATTTATTTTATTTTGATTTTTTTGTTCCATTTTAAAGAAGTCAATTCATTTCTACAGCACCATTTAAAAAATACTCTTCCATTCTATTTTTGCTTTTACCATGGCTATGGCCCTTCCCAAAATGTATGAAGTGACATTGTCTGAAAAGAATATCTCAAATTCCATCAGTAATGCTCCCCTTTTTTTTTATTTATGGGGATGGCTATGTGCCTGATGAGCTACTCCATCACATTACTATGTCCCAGTTTTATTTGAACTTTAAGTGCATACACTATGATTTTTATAGACTAAAGAAAATTTATTATTTATGGGAACAGTTGTGTGTCTGATGAAATACTTCCACACACTACTGTTCCAGTTATTTAAATTTTAAGTGCATGTAACTATGATTACATAGATTAAAGGAATTTTAAAAATTTTATTTTTTAATTTTAAGAAGCACTTTGCAGTTGTACCAGAAAGAAATTTACCATGGTTTTTAGTTACTTAAGGATTTAATTCCATTCCTGAGGTACACTGCCAGTTCAAAGATGGTGATGCTCAGATTAATCAAGAGCTATTGCAGAATAAGTATGATTTTTGCTTAGATGCATTTTCTCCATTTCAACCACTGGTAAACATTATTCTTCTCTTGCTGGAAGTCTGTACACAAATTCCAGCTTTGGACCAGGAAAGCTCATGATAGAATTTCACAGTATTTAAAGTTTGGCTTAGTCAGCTCACTAGTTTGACAGCAAGGATGAGCCTGATCCCTAATTCTTCTCCTATTCCATTGGAAATATTCAGATTCAACATTCATATTTAGAATTATCAGATTCATTGAAATAAAACT
Organism: Leptocoma aspasia; assembly: GCA_013399835.1. Taxonomy (NCBI): domain Eukaryota; kingdom Metazoa; phylum Chordata; class Aves; order Passeriformes; family Nectariniidae; genus Leptocoma; species Leptocoma aspasia. The sequence continues at coordinate 2,082,984 of VXAX01005379.1, read as the reverse complement.
TGAAGGTGAGAAAAATACTAAAACAACAAATGAAAACCCAGAAATGCATCTAAAAGCTCAGAGTGCTGGCTCTTCCCTCTATCCATCTTACTCCTTAGCACTTTTCCTCCCAAGGTGGTCCAGTACAGGAATTTTCCCTAGCTAGACTGGGCAGGGGAAGAGGATCAACCTTATCAACAGCTGGCAAACAACATCAGGGCTGCAGAAAGAACAAGTAGAGCTGCACAAACCACAGCCCGGAGACACAGGTAACTTCAGTAAAAACTCTAATTACAATAATGTGATCTCAGTGCTGACAGGAAGCCCTGAAACATTTACAGTGATCAAAATTAATCTCAGAATATCGAATGGAAGAATAGGGCTCCTGTGAGAAAGATGTGATAGCTAGGTGCAAAAGAGTATCACGAGGTACCCTAGAAAGGTATTAGGATGAGCTCTTTTATGAAGATATTGTTGCAAACCTCATCACACTTTTGTGGTGTTCTTCAGAAGAAAAAAAAACCAAAAAAAACCACAAGTGGCAAATTAAAGTACTTTTAATTTCAGTAGTAAAAGACAGTTGGGAGGTTTTAATAAACAAAAATGAACTTTTGATGAAACAAGAAAAATGAAAGTACCCAACACTTTCATAGACAATCAAGAGAAAAAATTCCACTCTGGTTCTTGCATTTTATAAACCCTGACACAAGAGGAAACAAACATAAGGAAAGAAAGGAGCAATAGATCCCATGCTTAGAAAACAGAGGCTTCAAACATAAAAAGAGCCCATATTGCACACTAATCTCAAGGTATAGGATACATCTTCTGTGACCTTGAACAATGGAACTTAGTTACCTAATTTCAGGGAAAAGTGTTGTTGAAAACCAAGCCTTCAACTGTGAAATGTGAAAATGAACAGGAGTGAATCTGAGATGCTTTGATTCTGGTCCTTTTTGACTTTCTGACAGGAAGACTCCAAGACTGTAATATTGCCAGTCAGCATCAGAAATAAAGAGAGCTGGAGCAAATTTGGCTCCCATTGCCCCATCACTGATAGAAGGTAATTCCTAAAACAACAGTTATTTTCCATGGAATTCTCCTAACAACTTTTGGACTTACCGTTTGTCCTAATTACATTTTATTATGCCTTTGTGGCTTTGTGTCATTTTTACAGCTGTATTTCAAAGCACCTTGAGATATGCAATGTGATCTATACAGCAATTAGCAGTAGTAGTTGTGGTAATAACATGATCATTTTGATGTGGCTTCTGATTAACCTGTAAATCAAGACCTTAATCTTTAAATGTTTGATGATTGTCTGGTAACTACATAGTTTTATACCAGTTCCTGCTTAATGATAAATTCTTTTAGGAGGGGTTTATTTTTTCTACACGAGGGGCTGAATATTTGTGAGCACATTCATGACTCAGAATTTCCTGGAATCACAATACAATGAATTTGTTCGAAAAATATGAAACATGAGACTTACAGGAAAAGAAAACAGTTCTAGTGAGAGGGAGACCCTTGAAGGTATTCACAAAGAAGCAGCAAGAAGCTATTCAAAACATTATTTGTATTTTGTTTGCACTGCCATAATTTTGTCCCGTGTTTTGAATGCATTCCAGATTTCCTGAAGTGCTAAAATGTTTCTTTTCTGCTATGGACTTGCTGTTCTCTGAGTGCTGGGCAGATTACAGGGTGATTGATGATGAATAGAAGTTGTTTTGCTTCTCTTGGAATACTCTGCCTTAAAGGATTCTCTCTTGCCTCCCTCATGAACAATTAATGTGGTCTCTTAGCATCTATTTTACATATTTATAAAAAATTAATCATTAGGAGGTAGTAAATAACTCAATACTTCCATGCAGCACTATAATTTAATTCCAGAGAAGGACATTTGAGCCACAGAACTTCACTGTACAGTTCTGTAAAGACCCCTCAATATCCCACTTGAACCCAATAAAATGCTACCTGTATCTTCCAGAGACTTAGTGACAAACCCCAAATGCAGCAAAGCGGGCACTGACTGAGCCCGGATTAAATCCCCATTCTGCACTTCAGGCTGCCAGCAGAACGTTCTCTCACACAAAGCACTGCACTCACAGCAGGGCTGCTGCCATGCAGACAAAGATGGCAATTCACTCTGGAAGACCTGCTGATGTCACACGGGTTTGTGATGTCACCGAGCCCCTTTCTGTCAATGTGGCTTTGTGTTCTCTCTGCTCCCAAGCTTTTGATAAATATATCATCGCTAGATCTGAAGCTGCAATTAACGCTCACTTTTCTCAAGCATAATTATCAGAAAACAGGCTGAGGAAGCTGAGGCTGTTCAGCCTGGGGAAGAGAAGGTCGTGTGCAATCTTCCAGGACCTCATGGGGTCCTGCCAGGGAGCTGGAGAGGGACCCTCCATCAGGATCTGTAGCTATGGAACAAGGGGAGTGGGTTCCAACTGACACAGAGTAGATGGAGATTAGATACTAGAAAGAAATTCTTCCTTGTGAGGGTGGGGAGGCCCTGGCACAGGTTGCCCAGAGAAGTTATGGATGCCCCTGGATCCCTGGAAGTGTCCAAGGCCAGGCTGGATGGAGCTCTGAGCAAGGTGGTGTAGTGGGAGGTGTCCCTGTCCAGACAGTGGGGGTTCAAATGAGATAGTCTTCAGGTTACCTTTCAAACCATTCTGTGATTCCATAGTTTGAAAATTGTGCAGAAAGTGATTTTTGACACTTTCTTAAGTTCCAATGTATCTGGGCCCAGCCAGTTAAGCTGACGTTCTGTGTCTCTCCCACGCCTGCACAGGGATGACTCCTGGAACCCAGGGATGCATCAAAATACACAGAATCACCTTTCCCTCCACCAGCCTATCATCGACCCTGAAGGCTACAAACACTGACAAAATCAGATCCAGCCTCCAACACGAAGGAGCTGAGCTTGTGCTGAGGTCCCTGGACACCAGGTGGACACTGAAACCTCTCCAGGCCACGCAGGACCTGGCTGAACCTCCAGGCACGGATCAGGGGAGCAGCACTGGGCTGAGCGTTTTGTTTTGGCTGTTTGGGGCTTTTTAACAAGTCATACTAACACTGCTTTCTTCGTAAATGTTTTCCAGTGATCCTGGCTGCTTCCCAGACTCCAGTGAGGATGTCTCTGAAGTCAGCTGCAGTCTCTGAAGTGTGCTACAAGTATCTTATTGCAGAATTTTAAATGCCTACTAAGTGAATGCAGTTGCCTTATTTGTGAAAGGTGGTGCCAGAAGTATTATTACATTTCAGATTCTTTTCCCTGGATAATGGTGGAAAATTCTCTTTTTAAATCCATCCAACACAGCAGTTAGGCAGAGGAATGTCCGGGTTTTTGCTTTGTGCTCCTTTTTAATTCCAACTGTTACATTCCTCTGCTTTCACCTTCCCCTTTTTAAACCATGTATCAAAAATCACATGATTATGGGTCACATGCATAAAATCCCAGAGGTTTTACACATACTGATAATAAGCTTTATCAGAAGAACTAAATAGAGACACAATTAGCACATGTGTTATGAATGCTTAAAATACCTGTCTAGTAGGTATTTTGGTCTATTACTTCTACAATAGCACCAAAAAGTGATAGAAATAATTTGCTCGCTGCAGAGCTTCTGGTGATTAATTTCTGTATCATAAAAATGGAAATTCCATTTTGAAAATTGAATGGGTAGAAAGAACCCAGGAAAAAAAAAAACATCTTGGGGAGGTTGAAACCAAAAAAACATAGAGAAGTCCCTTCGTCCAAGAAAAGGGAGTAAGAATCCTGTGGACAGTTGTGTGCAGCATTATTCCAATGCCAATATATGTTGGATGTCAGTTTGAAAGGGGCTCCAGCCTGATTGCCACAGTTCAGGAGCACCACATGTTCTTTATTTCTCACAGAAATGCCTCGCTCTCCCAGATACTCACCTACTTTGTGAAGCTGGTTCATCAAGCCATGTCTTCTCCAATATTATTTGGTTTTTAAGTGCCTGCTATATGAAAGGCAGGAGGGGCAATCGGAGCGTTTTACACAGTAAGTTCACTCAGCATGCTATTAATAATACTGAGAACTCATAGCACAGGTCCAAAATAATTTAGGCTCTCTTCCATTTGAAGCCACAAGACAATAAGAGGAGGCTCCAAGAGAGGTGTGGATCACCCACAAGAGGTCTGAAGAGCAACATGCATTTTTACTGGAAGTCTGCTAACTAGCCAAAACCTTTGGAACGCCATGACACCAATCTGGCAAAGTGATCTCTCTCTCTGCTTTATTGAAAACATCTTAGACAGCATAAAAAAAAATTGCACTTAATTTCCATAATTTTAAGTTTATCTTTCTGCTGGCCTGAAGTCTGTCAGAACAGTGAAGATTAGGAAATGCAATGGAGCTTGACAGATTTAATTTGACCAAAACACAAGAGTGAGAAAGAAGAAAATTGAGGGGAAAAAAAATCTATCAAGAAGTCTGGGATGGGATTTTCCCCTCCAGTGATGTATTTATAGCCCCTAAATAAGGATCTATTCCAAAGCCAACTGAAATCAATAGGGAGACTTATTGACTTCAGTGAGTATTGGATCAGACCCTAAAAGCAGAGCTTCCAAGCTACAGAAAGTATTTTGGGACATGTTGTACTAGAAATTATCACCAAGAATGTGAAATAACAACCCAGTCATATTTAGGGTGGCTTATTGGTGACCAGAGCCAATAAAACAAAAAGCTCTTCAAGGAGATACAGCTCAGGCATTGTGGGGCAAAGTTTGGTTCTTGTTGTAAGGTCCAGGCAGTTGAAATTCTCGTTTTGGTGGGGTTTTTCCTCTTGGGCTTTCAGCAGGGCCAAGGTCAGACATGTCTACAGATGTTTCAGATGTTTAAAGTCACATGAAGTAAAAAGCATCTGAAGGTCACTGCATTTACTAAGCACAAGTGCTCCTTTCCTGTTAATCACAATCTTTTATTCAACTCATCAGCAAGAGCTAACAAGACCTTTAGAAAATCTGCCAGAAACCTGTTAACCTGGCAAAGATTCAGTTTTGAAATGTGTTATCTATTTGGCAGTTGAAATATCCACTACCCAAAAGTTTAAGATGCTTCAGACGAACACCCTACTCAAATAAAAACCGGGAGAAATCCAAGTGGAGAAAGTGAGCTGGGAATTAGCTCTTCCATACCACCTGAGGGTCTGGTCTGCTTGCATCCGACCAGCTGAAAGCTGAAAAGGATCAACAAGCCCATAAGAGAGCTGATACAAAGCCTGCCTGAGTGAACTTGTCCCCAAGGAGTTCTCTTGCCATGAAAGGTGACTGCTGGCTGGTGTGAGGAGATCCACAGCTAAAGCTCCTATCAGTTTGAGTAATGAGGGTATGAGCAGTGGGGAAAGGGTAGAGAAAAAATGGATTTGCTTTGCTGGCAGACTTGCAAGTCAGTTTGTGGTTATCTCCTGCACCAAGAATCTCTGGTTTATTTGAGCATTAGGACATGGTTCTAACCTAGGTTACTATCAGCCTGATAACCGCTGAGGTGAGAGCCTCTAGCAGTTCTGACACACCAAAATTTACTGGAATCACTTCAGAGGTATGAAAACCATAGACTTTTAAAATGTTTTCATACTTGTTTTATGCTTCCAAAACACAGAATGTGGTTGCAAAAATACCTTCTCCAGGTACTCCTTCTTGGACAACACTTTCTTTTCATCTGAGGCCTTCAGAAGGCTGAAGTCCTCTCCTACAAGGACAGGTTGAGAGAGCTGGAGATGTTCAGCCTGGAGAAGGAAAGGCTCTGAGGAAACATTAGAGCACCTTCCAGTACCTAAAAGGGCATTAAGAGAGATGGAAAGGAACTTTTTACAAGGGCATGGAGTGATAGCACAGAGGGGAATGGCTTCAGACTGACACAACAATGGGCTTAGATAGATTAATAGATTAGATATTAGGAAGAAATCCTTTTCTGTGAGGATGGTGAGACACTGGAACTCTTTGCCCAGAGAAGCTACAGATGTCCCAGCCCTGGAAACAAGGGTTGGGTGAAGCAAGGTTGGGCAGAGCTCTGAGCAACCTGATCTAGCTGAAGACATCCTCGTGATCAAAAACCAAGGTGAAATTGCACAATAAGCACATAGGGTCCTGAAAGAAAACTCCTTTAGGGGTCTCTTCTTCCTTCAGGTGTATCCTAATTAAATTCTGGAATTCAAGAGACACTTCTGACTACAGCAAACTCTGGCATCTTTCAGATTCCTAAAGAGCCTTCTAAAACAGAAGGCTCTGCACTCTTCCTGCTCACCTGATATCATTGGTAGGTCTATTATTTGGCAGTCAGGAAGTTCTGACAGCCCAACCAGTGCTACAAACCCAGGCAAACACAATATTGTGTTAGTAATTACCAGAATATATTGCCAGAATATAGCTGGAAGCAAAGGAGACTGGAAAGTCTACAGTCTTTGTGGCCGGATCAGAAGGCATGAAAGCTTTTTGTATGGATCCTCTCAGCGAGGCTCATGCCAAAGGGAGCCTTTGGATCTTCAAATATTTTTGGAGGGTGGGGGAGAAGATAAATGGAATGTCATCCAAGGTAATGCAGAAATATCAGTGAGGACCAAGGCTTTTTTTCAGTTGAATGTTGTAATATTATCAAGTCAGAAGTTGTCTTTCCTAACAGTTGAAGGGAGGCTGAGAAACATAAACACTTTTTAAAAAGCAGGTGAGAAGATTACAAAAAGTAATCTTGACAGAACAATTATCAATAACTTCTCAGTGGGTAGGTACAATATTTTACCCATTGTTTTACCAAATCCAGTTGGGATGGACAAGACATTCTTTCTTAGAGCAGCAGGTCACAACCAAAGCATGAAATGTTGACAGGCAATATCAACATCAGAAAGCAAATAACTGGGGTTACTGATACCAGCACTAGGAATCAGTGCATGGCATGCAACTGCTGTCATCTAAAACTGTGTTTAACACACAAGTTAGTCCAAATCTCATAGCAAGAAACTGAAGATCAGCCAGACATTCTGCATTTCAGCTGCAAGGACTTCAAGGCTTCAAATTCAGAAGTACTTGTAGTGTAGGTAAGTATTCAAATCTGCAATTATTTTCCAGCCCCCGGGAAAACAAGTTAAGCAGAGCTTTCAATGGAAGGTAAATATCACCCTCAACATCACTGATGATAACGAAGTACCTAGTATGGTGATCAGCATTTATATTACACTTTCATCTTGTATTTCCTCCTATCCCCAAATGTCGGAGTGCTCCATGAAAAAAGGGGGGAACATCCCTCCCTGGTCACATCTGTAGAGACTGAGCTGGCACCTGGCAGTTGGGTTCCTGTTCCCTGCCCTGCAGAACACAAATGTTCCTTTGCCCTCCTTCCAGACACCCCCTGGCCCCTGCCACAAAGGAGAGGCTGAAAAAATAAACCCAATCTGGTTGGCTGATAAAGAACACAAATGCATTCACGTCTAAATACAAAGTGGCAATCATGCCTGAAGAGTTTAAGTAGCATGCGACGCAAATATTGCCGAGTTCATGGGAAAGGAGAAAAACAAAAGGTAGCCAGATGCCTTGGACAACCTGAAGAACAACTGTCCCAAGACACCAAGACAGATGGCATAAAAATCTTACAGCAACAAGAGGCAAAGAGGTCACCTCTAGATTTCCAGAGGATCAGCCTCCACTTCTTCCAAAATTATGAATTAATAGTCTCAAAAGCTGATTAAGAATGATATGAGGTACAGCTTCTGCACTTGTATAACATCTTAGAAAAAATTCATATTCCATGGAGAATTTTCCCATAGAATAATCAGTTAAAACCATCACTTTTTCAGAAAAATGAAGTGGCTTTGAAGAAATCACAGGCAGTATTAGAAATGTAAACATATCAGGCATTCCTCTAAGGACCATCAAACCATCAAATAAATAAGGAGCAAAATTAATTTAAAAGAGCTGATACTGTTGAAGAATGGAAACTTTCCCTAAGAAAGAAGCTGGAGGAGGTAAAAAAAAAAACGCTGTAAAAACCACATGTTATGAGTTCAAGCTAACCAGTTTTTTTCTAGAAATGGAGCTGTACAACATCTAAATTCCCAGCTAGCACAAATCCTGCAGACCTTTGCTTTCTAATATATTAAAGCTCTCTTTAAAAAAAAAATCAAAGTATAAATATGGATGAACTTGGAATTATCATTTGCTTAGATTTTCCATGTGAGTTTCTCATATGAGCCTTCTGAGGAAAATAACCAAGGAGACTGTCATCCTTTTCACACACACTCACAAAATAAAAAGAAAAGTTATAATGAAGAACTGCTCCTCAAAATGAAAAAAAAAAAAAATGTAACTGCAGCACAACTAAGGATCACTACAGAATAGTAAGGGGAAATCCTCTTTATTTCACTGATTTTGTACATCATCTCATGGTCTAAGCCACATATAAATTAATTAAAAATAGGATTGAGTGGTAAGAGAGGCAGGAAAGAATAACTATAGGAGATGGACACAGAAAGACAGATAAATTCAGTGGAAAACAAAATGTGGATAGGTAGGTGGCCACATATGTATAGGCACACTCTTAGCCTACCTTTGTAGACCTTTCTATCCCCAAATCAACACACAGGAAAAGTACACTTTTGTTTTGGAGTTGAATCACTTTTAGGGTCAAGGAAAAGAAAATTAAGCCAACCATAGGTTGGAATTATAGGAAAAAAAAAAATAAAGTCTCTGATCTCAAACCAGTCTTTACTGTTCTGATAAACAATTCAAGTCATGCAGCAGAAAACCTCAAGATCCACAGGATTTGCTCATCCTTTGCATGGGACCAGTGGCCCAGGATAAATTTAGTAGCAGGCTGCCCTCAGCTGCCACATCATGCCTATGGGATGAAATGGTCTCAAGACCTTTGAATCCCAGTATCACTGGAGCAGACCACAGATCAGCCACATTCCAGGTGGATCAGATGCTTCTTCACAGCAACCTTGGCACCTGCAACAACCTCTTGTGAGTCAGCGCTGTCTCCCTTTGTCCATCACACCCCAGAAGACATAAACAGAAACAGACACTGCAAGTGTCCTTTTATCTATATTTTGACAAAGGCTGCAAAACCTGACCTGGCAAGCACCATTAAAATGAGCCAGCCATTATCTGGGGAGCTCTCACACATCAGGTGCAGAATTAAACAGCTTTGATAATATCCTAGGGAGAAAATTACTAGTACATTATCACAGCTTGATCAATTAAATCAACAAGTCAGATGCTCAGGTGCAGGAGGCATCAACCTCCAGGAGTTTTCTCACTCTTACACCTGCTGAAGACTTGCAACCTTACAATGAACATTTTCACCTGGCACAGCAGGACTCTGCTGTTGCACTCCACAGGTTTGATGGAATTCATCTATGTTCAACAAAACTTTCTCAAATTCTTCTTTCCTCACAATTCTTCCATGTGATTCTGCTCCTTCCACCTGACAAGAAATACGTATTTGTCTCACTTGTTCCATGTAATGATGGAAATCAGATAATGTCTGTACCCAGACATATAGGTTCAGAAGATGTTTATTGGTTTGAGGAGGGTGGAAGTGAAGAATTTTTCATTTGATGAGCTTCTATTCCCAGAAAAAGCTTTGCCTGCCTTCAAGATAGATTCCTAGTGCTCAGCTGTTTTTTCTTCCCTATGAATATTTGGCTCTATCTGAATTATTGACTGTATTTTCAGACTGCTTACTCAGGTTCAAAGAAAGACTCTCTGTTTATGACTATTTGTGCATTCCCCTCTGGGACAAAGGGGTTGGTGTGTTTATTACACACTTCAGGGCAGAAGGATTTTATGCAATTATTTTGCACATACAGTAATAAAGATTTTTCACAATTGCAGAAGAGAGATTTGTTTGTTTATGTTACAAATTATGTTTTTTGCTCAAAACAGTGGCTGGGGCATAATCTTATAATGAGTAAAAAAAGTTTGCATACACAGAATTTACTAGAAGATCATTGTCACAAAAAAGGGACACTCCTGTACAGTGCAATTTTAGCTATTGAATATTGCCAGAGAAAAAGCTGCCTGAGATATTTTTGGCATTAAAAAAGAAATATTCTCTTAATACTTTATTTTCTGTTTATGTGGAACAATGTAGGGAATTTAAAATGAGTCCAAAGTTTTGATTGGCCTAAATTTGCATTTTTAACTTCAAAAGAAAGTTGGTGGAAAACTATACATAAACTCTAATGTGAGGATATATTTTTCCTCCCATCCAGTATTTTTCCCCCATTAATATCTGTCCTGCAGCTTCATGATGAAGAGGATAGATGCCTTAATTAGCAACCCCAGAGAATGGCAAGGGGTTTTGCACAGCTTCCCTCAGGCTATTTAACTTAAAGCATGCAAATAACAGAATTGCAGTAATTAGGGATGGAAAGGCCTTCTGGGTCAGGAAGACCCCAAGCCAGGGCAGAGCTTTTCCCAACAAACATCCTCTGCAGAATCCCAGCATTTCCTGGGATTCTGCAGAGGATGTTTGAGGTATCCCAACTGGTGTAAGAACAGTGAAAACCACACCAAGGAAGCTCCTGTGCAGTCAGGGAGGTCCACAGAGCTGGGGAGCCTCAACACCAGGGCAAGTGATCAGTGATGTCACGTCTCAGACACAGCGAGGTGCCACCTGCAGACAGGGACATTCAGTGGAGTGACACCACAGAGGTGAAGCAGGGGAGCTGCAGGGAGCTGCTCTCCTGTGGTCTTTGAAAAAACAAAGCAGAATCAAAGCAGGTTTCAGCACTAGAGGGGAAGGTGCCCTCATGAGATCCCTCTTCCACATGGGACTGTAGAGTTACAGGAGCCTCAAACAGATGCTGAGCAAGATTTTCCAGATAGAAATTTGAATAAGCTCCCTACTAAATTCTGTCCCAAGGTAGACAATCAGTATTTCATGAGCACAGTGAACGCTAAACTCTGTTGCATCACCCAACGTTGTTTTCTGTAATAGCAAAAGATCCCCAATACAACAAACAAAGATTTTATAAAGCTTTCTGAGGAGAGAAAAATTCCTGCTGCTCCCAAGGTAGTATATTCTGACAGGTTAAATGGTGGAGGGAATATATTCAATAAATGGAAAATAGAATTTGTGTGATACTTTTTACTCCACAAGTTCTGCTGGCAAAGCAGCAGAAAGACAAAACAGGAAATATGTCACCATACCTTCTCTCTACTCCCTCCTGCACAGGCCCAGGACAGCAGCACACAGCACCAATTCTTCCAAACACCAGGCTCTAAGTTGTACAAAACTGCTTTAAAACCATCCAGCATCTTGAGTGGTGGAAAGGGGAAAAACTATTGGTCTGGCTGCTACACTCAGATTTTTTCCCAAGATTGCAATCTTTCCCTAATCCTTTTTGCCTCTAGTACATAAATTGATCTGCTGAAGATCTTGGGAAGTGATGAAGAGAGTAATACATAAAATCCTCCTGACTGTATCATTAATGAAGTTGCTTTCCAGAGGTTCATTGCCCTGGAGAAAACCAGTCCCAAAGGAAGTTTTGCCTCATTGCAAAATAAGTTGATGACTCTCTGCTCTGGAAACGTTGTAACTTTGCTCATATCAAAGAGTTCAGTGCTCAGATGTTGGGTGGTGCTGAGAGGAAAATGTTCAGCCCTATTTTTGACACCCTGTCTGTCCAATAGAGATAGGAAAAACATTGATTTAAAGTCAGCAAGTGAGGGGGAAAAAATTGAAAGAGAAATCTTTTCCTTGGAGGAGAGAAGTCAACTCATCACCACATTGACCCACTTGCTGGCAAAAATGAGAGTAACACTAGATTTTGAGTTTTGGATATAGACAGAGTTGTTACAAAAGCTCTATAAAAAATGGTCTTACAAAACATGATGACTAAGAATCACATTGCTGAGGTGCTATTTCTTCCAGTTCACAGTGAAATAAATAATTGCTGTTTCCCTGTAAAAACTACTTGGGACAGCTTTTGAGCCCAGGCAGCTCAGCCAGGCACTGCTTTCAGAAGGGAACCTCCAAATGCTTTCCCTTCTTGCTCAATCCCCATGCACTAATAAAAAGACACATGAAGAAAAAGGAAAAAAAAACAAAACAAAACAAAACAAATCCATAGCTAGAAAACTACAATTTTGCAGTGACATGCAATCAAAAATGAATTGAGAAAAGCAAAGGAGTAATGGTGGTCTCACTTCCAGATTCTCATTTAGCATAAGGACAGATTTAACCTGGCTCTGGACTGAACACTTTTCCCGTTAATACAGGGTCTTAAATGCATTTCCCATAAACACTGGGAAAGTGCTTTCAGTGATCATGTTTAGCATAAAGCTTTGATCATGTCTACACTCATTTTGGCTTTTCTCTTTGCTTCAAATCCTCCTCATCACGCTGACCACATACTCCTCTGGCTTGTTTGCTCACGGTAAGCACAAAACAAACACTTTCAAGAGATCTTTCTGTATGAATGTTCTACAGTTACAGCAGCAGAATCCTCAAATGCCTCAGTTTGTTACATAAAGCCTGGTATACCCTAGGCATTCCCAGGATACTGATTTGATATGAAAAGAAAACAAGCAGGACACATTTGCTCTACTCCAGTTTGTTTTGCCAGCAGACATGGCTACACCTCACATCTAGCCCCCACATCTAGAAAACCAAGTTTTTAAGACTAAAACCTCTCTTTCACCTTATTTCTTTCTGCAGACACACATATTCCAAAGTTACATTAAATCCCTAAATAGGCAAAAAAGCACGTTTCCCACAGAAGTGAGTCATTGCTGATTGCCTTGTCTCTTTCTTTAAAAAAAAAAAAGAACAGCTTTATCTCATGGATAGAGACAGTATCTATGCATTTGCCTTGGCCCATGCAAAGACCATAATGAAGCAGAAAACATTTTTCATTGTTTCTGACTGTGCAAATTCAGGGGAGGGAGTTGCAGAGGTTTTTTAGTTTGGGGGAGGGAGTTGCATTGTGAAGCAGGGTGGGTATTTTCTTGGTTAAGATATATGTACTAGAAATCCCTCAAGAGCATTTACAACCAAGTGACAGCAACAGCCTTTTCTTCCTGGAAGAGTTTCCATTGAATCCCACTGCAATTAAAGGTTCAATTCTAAACAAAGACTGAAGGCTTAGGTTATGTAAGGAATTACTACATAGGAATAGTTTGTTCCTCACCTCAGAAGTGCTTCTACACACCCCAGCCTCCCATGACTGTGGTTTGTTCCCACTATTGACTTGGATTCCTGGAGCTCTGGGGACACAAGGCACGCATTTAGCCTGTGCAAAGCCCACAGAGAAAGCAAGAACCTTTCAGTGCTGCAGGGTCACACACAATAGCAAGATGCTTGTGCATTGGTGAGGGAGGATGAAAGTGAGCACTTACACTTAAAGAACAACCTCTGTCACACTGGCTTGTTGCCAGAAAAAATAACCCATTACAATCAAAACCCCATTAAGTCAAACAGTCCATGCTTAATTAAGCCCACTCTAAGAATTTTCTGTTCAAAGCAGCTGATATTTTCAGCAGGTGAGACTGAAGCTTGCCAGCTCAGAGTATCAAATCTAAACCCTTAAACGTGGGTGTCCATGCTCTGTGTATTGCTGACATGGAAAACGGGATGTAGAGCCCAGAATGGGAATATTCAGAATACAAAGATGCAATTGAGAACATCAATAGCTGTGTCTATGCCACCAAATACAGTGAGCTGGGCCTGTTCTCCTGTTCCCTCAGGCCAAATGAATGCCCAGTACAATTCACATCCACGTAAGCTGAATCCTTTTTTCCTCCCCAGAAGGGTGTCACATTCATATTACCCACTGGGACCAGACCTTGGCAACTCTCAATTCCCAAAAGATGGCCAGAAGTCACTTGGGTGACCGATATTTGCTGAATATTAAAAGTGTGCCAGGAGTTCTGCTCAGTTGTCAAACAATCAAACACTCTGAACAACCAACAGGAGCCTGGACTGAGACCCACATCCCAGCCTTTTTCAATTTATTGGGATGGTATGTAGCCCATCTGTCCCGAGATCATTAACTAAAGCAAATAGTTTCTTTTGAGCTTAAAAAAAGGGTTTTGTCTTAGAGATCATTACAGCAAGCCCAAAGCCAGCAAGATTTCTTCCACTAATTCAAACAAGCCTCACACCCAACTCCCAGCACCAGGCCCTGCCCAATGGGTGATATGCTATCTCATTGCAGACTCTGCAGCCTAAATGTAATCCCAGACCACTAATATATCCTGATTTTCCTGGTGTAGAAGCTCAGAAAGCCTAATTCTGAACCTCGTTTGAAGTGCACGGAAGAGAAAGGGGAAGGAGGCTGACTGAACACAATGAATATCAGCTCATTTTAGCCATCAAAACCACAAAAATGTCTACAGTGCTGATCAGTCATCCAGAACAGACAGGGGAGATAAGGAGGGCAGGAAACCACACACCTAAACACACACAGAAGCACGGAGCTACACACATGCACCAGTTTGTCAGTGCTGCTTGTCTGTAAAAGCAAAATAAACAGCAATGCTACTGAAAAGGTTTCTCCTCTCCTTTTCAGACAGAGGTGTGCAAACCAAGCCTTGACTCGTTTGGGGAGAGGGTGTTCCATTGTGGTTTGGAGATGGATCCAGAATTTTTTATTACTCAGAAACTTTGGTTCTGAGTGTATTTTTATAAGGAGTCTGAGAATGAAATATGATTCATATTTACATCTGTTAACATGTTGGGAACAGAGAAAAAAAAAAAAAAAAGGATGAGCAAACTGTTGCTGAAAGAACTAAAATAAAAAGTTGGTTCAATTTCCCACAAGACTTTCTAGGTTTGGGCAGAAAATGTTTGTGTTACCAGAAACCCTAAGGTGAAGGCAAAAGACAGTGGCAAAGTCAGCAGTGATTTGGGCTGTGCATCTGGTTTTTTGGTAATGTTGATTGGCAAAGCACATAAGAAGTGTTGCAAATGAGTTATGACAATTTCAGATTTTGATACAAACTCTTTAGTCCCATGATGCAATTTGGGCTGGCTGGCCAGAGCTCTTCCCCTGTAGAAAGAATACATTGTAATAGTTTAGTCTGCGTGAATGATGAGTGTACATATTCTTATAAATAAGATGTTTTGTGCAAACTTTTCACATAAATCTGGGACAGCTGAAGTATAATGGAAGGAAAATGTCACATATTGCAAAGAATTTTTTCCCCAAATTAACCTCTGTAAATGTCTTAAGAGCAGAGGGAGCATCTAATGAAAGGACCTTTATGCAGATGCAGATCATGACATTCCATTCATAAAACCAGAGAGAAGCAACATGATGTAGCTGCAAGACTTGGGGGAAGGAGAGGAAAAAAAATTGCAGTTTCAGAGTATGGCAAAAGCTCCAAGGCATCTTGACTAAGACCACAAAAATTTGTATTACCCAGGCTACACATCAGGGCTTTCTAAGGTCTGATTCTGAAAGCCTAACCTTTTCTCAGGGCTGAAGTTTCTCACATGGAGAAGCATTCCCCATAAAGATAATTTTTATATCAGAGCAATTACCCAGATTATGTGCAATGACTGACAGGCAGTGATTGGCATTGCACAAGTAAAAAAGCAGCAAGTCAAGGCAGACATGAGCAACCACAGATGGGAGAGAAGAAAAACCATTATCCATCTCTTAAAGAGGAGCAGTGATAGCAGTGATTCTCCAACAGGACCAGACAGAAAATGGCAGAGCCAAGAACTAAAAGCAGAAGTTCTGTGAAGCAGTGCCTCTCTCCTGGGGTCTGCCATCCTCACTCAAGGGCCAATCCAGGATTAAATCTGATTTAAGAACATTTATCTGATATCTTGCCACATAATGGGAGGGTGAGAAGATACCTCCTAATGAATTAATATTTAGTGAATATTTTGTTCATATTGGGTTAAGCATGGGTTTATCCTATCCACACACAGAAGGGAAGCTGGCAGAGACAAAAACAATGTGATATTCTCAAGTTATCTATAGGGCAAAACCCTTGCCCAGTGAACCACATCACCTTAGAGACAAAAAAAAAAAAAAAAAAGAAAAAAAAGAGGAGGCTCAGCAATATAGATGTTAAAAGGATGTGAGAACAGCCTGGCAGTGCAAGAATACACTCAGGAGACTGCAGACCAGATGCTACAGATTAAAACTGCTCACCAGTCACAGCTAAGAGCAGCATTCAAAAGGAGAATCAAAATGCCTTACGCTCCTTTTGTGAACATCACTTGCAGGGGTGCAGCCGGGCAAGGGGAAGGCTACCAAAGCCCCAGCACCTGAAAGATGCTGCCCTCTTCCCAAGCCATTCAGACAGGCTGGTGTGGCACTGTGAGAAGGCTTTGAGAGCTCCGAGATGGAAACCACATGCGAGCACACTCCCCTGGGAAGAGCCCCATGTGCGAGGCAGCGGGCAGACCACCAACTAACTACATGTGTCAAGTGCTCATGGGGTGTCTGACTTGTTTGGGAACCAAACAGGAGGGGGGAGTGAAAGGTTCCCACCCTCTGGAAAGAGCCTGGCACGTGACGTGTGTGTTTGCTGCGAGGGAAGAATCCCACTCCAGAGAATGTGTCAGAGAAGCTGCCTGACAAGACAAAGTGGCTTCTCCTCGCTTTGTGTCCTGCAGTTTATCTCATCTGATAGTGAGGTAAGCCTGGCATGGGCTTCTGAAAATTGGAAAATTGCTAGGGGATCCCATTTTGCACACTTCCTTGCCTAAACTGATCAAGGTAATTATTTCTGAGGTAGAGAAATACCCCACTAATGGTGACATTCTCCTGTACCAGCAGCCTATTACTGCAAAATAAAGGATGAATTAGAAAAGAGTAGCAACTCTGCTGCTGTCAGAGGTTCTCCCACCACATTCACACCAGAGAGAGGCTTGAGGTCCCTTCCTTCTGGCGCACTTGTCCTCATTTTGCTTGGATGCCCTGTCCATGAAATACCTTTTCACAGATACCTCCCCTCCATTCTGTTACTTTCTCCCTTTCCACTTTTGTAGTCACCTCTTACACCAATTAAATCCCACCACCCTGGGACAGAACATCATCCTCCATGTGTTATCTCTGCAGGAGAGGTGGCAGGTGTCACCAGGACTGCCCAACTCTTGTCCCCATAAGACTCCTCCAAGGCTGCTTATGAACTTGTCAAGCTCTGTGATGCACAGCAGAAGTGCTCAAGGAAGGCAGCGACAGCTCTCAGTGAAGGCCCAGTAAAGATACTCAGAAATTTGGCCTCTGGCTGTGGTTTCAAGACATGGTTTTTGGTTATGCCACAGACTTCCACAAAACTTGGGCTAATCCTCAGATCTCACATGCTGAGCTGCTTTCGAAAATCCAGCTTCTAACCCTCCCAGATGGAAGGAAGAACTACTTCTCTACTGCACAAGGCTTTCCACAGATAAATTCCCAAACTCTAGAGAGAAATGCAGAAGGGATAGGGCTAATGCACCTTTTGGATAGCAGGTACTTTTGCCCCTTTATTCCTGTCCCCCTTAAAATCCTGCAGCCATATCTTGGAAGAAGCATAATTTTTATCTATTGTGTTTTTTAAACAGTTATTTTGGGGAGATTTCAATAACAAAAATACTGCTTTTCTGCTTATTTTTTTCTCTGTTGCTTTGCTGGACTCAGATATATTTTTTGAAAAGGTTATATGAAACTCTCAAATTTTGCTGCATTTATATTATGCCACAAAACTGCAAAATTTTACAGGCAATAACAAACTACAAACCAGAGTTTTTACTACGGCAGAATACAGGTAAACAAGTGTTCTAACCCAGCCTGCCCAAATATAAATCCTGTATTAGTTTGTGTCTATTTCTTTTGGTTGTTCTTCTATTGCAGAATTATTTCTGCAGTGCTATAAGGCTTCAACAACATAAAATATTTGTTTAGAATACAATTTAACCAAACCTAAAAACTCCACCGTACTTATATAACACAATTTGATAATTTTTATGCAGGGTGTCTCACTCATTAAAATTTAAATTTATGTGCAGACATTACTAGACTAAAATCCTATTGTGTCTCCAATATAAGGAAATAAGTTCTCAAACTGTATTCACTTTAAGAAGGGCATCCTGAAATACCATATTAACTGTGGTGGAAAAAAAAAAGCATAAAAACTAAATAAGTAAAAACTATTATTACTCTAAGGGTCAGAGAAGCAGAAAGATTAGAATGCAGACAATCTCTAACATAAAGAAAAAACAAAAAACCTACACGGCACTGCATCAGCTGTCACATCACTGGTGACAGCCTGGCTTTCAACACAGCTACCTGGATTATCCCAGCTGCACAGGTGCTTTAATGCTTTGTCACACCAAGACCTCAAATTAAGGGGCAAGCAATCAAGAACAAGGCCAGCAGGTGTAAGGCAGATGGTAAATGGTCCCAGCAAAATACCTACAGCCTCCAGCCCTCTTTTGGCTGGAATCATCCACTGGGTGACATGCAGGCAGGGAATGACATTTGGGACACAGGTTCATGGCTTTTAAGGACCCCAATGAAACAGACTCAGTTTTATCACACTATTACTTAAAGCAGTATCTGGTCGCCAGGATTAAAAACGATGGAACTAACCCAGTACACAGCACTAAAGCTTTGTGGAACAAGCAGTGGAGCTACTGCAGGACTCTTATTTTAACTCAGAGCTACATAAATATGCAGAACTATGTAACAGCCATGAACTCCTTGAAAAGTATAATTCTTAGAACAAACAAGAGTGAAATCTCCCCTGAGAGAAAGGCAGCAAACACCTGGGCAGTGCAGAGGAGTGGCCAAAGGATCAGCACTTAAGCCCTGTTGGTCTGGGCCAGCTCAGACCTGAGGGTAATTATCAGCTCTAACCAATCCCGTGGTCCCACTTCAGAGAACAGAGGTGTCTCAGAGCAGAAGCAGATGTGATGTGGTACCATGGTGCTGCCTGAATGGCTTTAATGAGAAATGTTCCTTCCTTTGTCTGAAATGGATAAAAGCAGAGCCAGGTAGTCAGCAATGACCCAGTCTTGTTGGTTGCAGTTTATAGAACATTTCTGGCTTGAAAGTGTTCCCCCTTTTCTCATCAATCCCTTGAAAAAATTTGTAAATATTGAAATTTTGTATGGTTTGGGTTTGGGTTTTTTTGTTTTTTTTTTTTTGGGGGGGGGGTTTTATTTTCATAAGACCATATTTAACTAAAGGTTAAAGAATTCAATATTTAGAGCAAAGAGTATGAAGGACAGAAGAGGAAAAAGAAGTGCAGGCTTAGCTTCCCTTATTTTAAAGAAGTTTAGTCCTTTTGCTTTATCACACAGCTAGTAAAAAAGCTGTAGACCTTGAGGAACTGCAGTGTCCCATGGATTCCATTCTCCATTTCCCCCCAAACTAACAATTGCTTACACCTCCATATGCAATTCTTGATTCTCACTTTAAGAAGTGACATTCAACTCCAAGCTGGTTCCACAAAACTAAACATAAATTAGCAATCAGTTTAAAGAAAATTTCCCAGAAACATTAAAAGAGCTCATTTGACCTTTAAAAAAAGAATCATTTCACTTTTCAAACAGCAAATTTTGCTTTTAATCTCTATGTTTTATGCTACCACAAAGAAGTTTCCATGACATACTTACAACTAGAAATGAAAAGCACTGGATGAAGGCTCATATGACCTAGTTTAATATTAAAGCACTCACATCTTTCCAACTCTGCCACTGTGTAATGAAGATCTAGACTAAAAAACCAATGTACAAAGTGTTTCTTCTTCAAACTGCTACGTCTGTGTTTTCCTCTCAAGACTCCAGCTGAGCTCTATTAACACCAAAGTAATGTACAGCCACTGAATTTCACTCCAAACTTCACCAGCTTTCATCTGTCTCCAGAAGACCCACCAAAGCTGTGCCTATGTATTATTCTTTCAACGAGCAAAGGATTAGTATTGACTGATTATTGGCTGCCCAGCAATGCAAGAAACTTCTGAAGAGTGGTCTTTGGAATGTCTTGTGTTTTAGAAAGACATTAAATATCAAACCCTAATTTATTAATTTATGTATACATTTTTACGGGAGCCCATGAGAAGAAGCCTGACTGCCAGCCACAGTTTAATTCACTCTGATAACACAGAGACTATAAATCTTAACTAACAGCTCAACATGTGAGGCATTTGATGTGTCTGGGAACCTGCTGTATGAAAGAAATTAGCTGGTAGAAAAAGAAGCAAAATGCCTATTCCCATGGGAAGAGTCTGCAGGACTGGCAATAGATCATTTGTTCATTTGGAAGACACTTGTTCCTCTAGTAAAACAGCAACTAATATTTTTGCTTTCCACTGCTCAGACAGGAAATATGGTGCTAAGGGCCAATAGACAGAGCAAGTCATCGTGCTAATTACACGGTCAGTAAACATTTGCTCTCCCATGTTTCCTAAAGGCCTGAATAATTCCTGGTTGGAATTCATCAGTGGGACCAGCCGCCTTCTTCCTCTCTGACGCAAATGCTGAGGAGATGTATCACATTTTAGAGGATATCCAGGTTAAACACCCCTGTTTTCACAGGATGATCCTGTCACCTGGAAAAGGTTGAGTGCTACCACATTTAGAGGGGAAATGAGATCTTTGAAGTATCCAAGAAGCAAGGTTCTGAAACCGCCCCTCAATAGATGGCAAACATCCAAATTTAAACAGCCTGATAAATTTAAAAATGGGATTGTAGAGCAGGTCACTTACAGAGAATTTTTTTTTTTTGGGTGGGCAAATCCCTTCTAGTCCTGCTTTCAACCATATATAAGCTATATTTCTCACATGGAGAATCACTCAAGATGAACCACCTGATTACACAAGAGGGTGTGATATAGAAAAGTCTCTACTGACCTACAAAAACACAACAAAAGAAGCAGATTTTATTTTAAGGCTCCGGGTCAGACTCCAAAGTTCTGACTAGTGCAGTATTTTCTAGTACATTCTAGGTATCTGACCTTCTCCCATAGTGGGGATTGTATGGTAAATAGAGAAATCCACTTACAGATTCTCAGTAAACTACCTTCTTTACATCCTCTCCATGGAAGAAAGCTACTTCCCATCCACACAGCACTCAAATTCCTGACTGCTACTCACTGGATTAGGATGAGGAAGGCATAAGATGCAGTTGTATCAACATCAAAGGAAAAACAAACATTCAAGTGTTTTGAAAATGCTTCAGAGTGAAGTTTCGTTTCTCATGTGCCCTGAGTAGTGCCCTTCACCCCCACAAATTTTAAGTAAAACAGCTCCCTAATAGTATTCTGAACAGTGTAACTGCAGACAAAATGCTTGACTTCCACCCTCTGCTTCCCATGCTCTCAACACGTGCCACCAATTATTTCCATTTTGATGTACAGTTGCTTTTCATTCTAAAGCAGGGGTTTATTTTAGTGGTGGTGTTGTTTTGTAATTTAAAGAAAAAAGAACCTGAATACTCAGTGGATAACTGAAAAGAGTGGACAACATATATTAGACCTTGCCCTGGTACTGTCAAACCACTGTGGATGATGTGAGGAATTAGCCAGCTCCATGTAATTTCCTCTTTCACATCTCTACTCAGCTGTACCTCAGAACTAATGTTCCCAAAGAGGGTCGAAATACCTCCCCAAATCCAACCATATGCTGGTGGTGCCCAAAAATGAGCAGCAGACCCCTGAACTAGAGGCTGCTTCTGAAACCAGTCCTGAACAAGTCCAAGGCACTGAATCCAATGGGATTTTCCACACCAGGCTTGAACAGAGGGTGCTGTGCCCACTGCACTCTTTGATAACCCTTGCCTCCTGCTATTTGAAACACTGTTTAGCCAAGGTGAAGTCTGAATGTTATGAGAAAAAATAGGACATATTTTCCTTGGGTTTTCCTTTCTAAGAATTCAGCTGGATATGACAGTAATTATTTAAGTGATATTTTTAGCCATATTTGTGACCCTTGGGATCTGATAAACTTTTCCCATTGCAGCAGGTTGGTTTACTGGTCTTGCAAGCAACACACTTGAATGATTTTCCTTTCACCTCCATTACCATTTAAATGCCTCTGTGAGGCATTGCAGTCAGCTCCTCTCCACAGAAATGGAAGAACACCACAAATGACTGTGCATTAATAAAGAGGCAGAAAGCCCCACAGTTTCTCCATTACTCTGTCATCAGAGATATCTGCTCTAGGTTGTGCTCGGAGCATTAGCCCATGTAGCCTGATATGAGTTCACGAGGCTGGAATTCAAAACACTAACCAGCTGTGGGAACCCGGGAAGAAGGCTGTCACACTAAATGGTATCCAGATTAGAGCTGTGAGAATTTGGGAAAGCCCGTCTAGCAAGCATGATCTCTCGGGGGGAAGGGAGGGAGAGAAACAGTTCCCAAGTTGTTAGTCTCCTAAGCCTAAAGGAAACTAGGTCTGTCTCTTTAGATACTGACACTGCAAGGTTTGACTGGAACTAAATCTGTATCAGTGGATATTTTCCCAAGGGAAGAAGTACAGCAAGTTATTTTATTGAATTAAAATACAGATAACTACTTCGAAGATGGCTTTTTCTCTGCTGTGCAGTCTGGGGCTGGGTGTACATGACTCCCTAAAGGATCTCACTGTGGTAGAACTGATGGAAATCATGGTACAAAGGATGGGCCCTCTGTATCACCTTGCACATGAGGGAGTATGTGACATGTCTGACATGCAGGTGCTTGATTTAAAATCCCCATCAACTAAGCAGCCAAATTCCAGAGATGACTACACAGTCAGATATGCAAGGAAGAGAGAGAATGCAAATAATTTATTACTTATCTACCCTACAACTGGTATTTCACATGGCTGGTGGAAAAGGGAGGCAGGAAATATTTGCATGTTCCCAGCTCTGATGCCACAGGTATCAGAAATGTTACAGATGTAACATAGAGAAATTTCTTTTCAACCAAGCACTGCAAAACTTTTTTAAAGCTATTTCTTTTCCAAGCCTTGCTAAGGCATGGCAGACCTGAGGACCAAGTCCCAAACTGATATTTGCTTGCCCCTTTATAACTGTCTTTCAAAATTCTCTAAGAAAGGAGAAAAAGTGAGAAGTCTCTAGATACTACCACTGGCATCCTGCTTGATTTCCTTGGATGCTGCCACACTAACTCAGCATTGCAAAGACAGTGCCCACACTGACAGGACAGAGTTTCAGGAGAGGAGGGGTGCTCACTGAGCTGTGGGCACATCCATCAGTGCCAGGGCTGGAAAAGTGATGCCCTTCAGGTGCTGGCTGTTGGAGGAATCCATCACAGGGTGGAAGGGGCCTGTTCAAAGGCAGGGATGCCTCAGGAAGTGATCTTGTTCTGCATACCCAGTTAGTGACCCTGAACACAGGAGCCACGCAGATGGTGTCAGACCCCTGTGACACTCCGGGAACATGGCACACAGCCTGATTAATGTCACACCTGTAAGGCTTGTGGGAGTGACTAATGACACGTGTCTGGTGAAATCCCCCCCTGCAGCTTCCCCTCTTGCACTACAGACAAGTCTATTTATCTGCTCAACTTTGCTCCAGACTCAGAGGGGGGGAAAAAAAAATTCCACAAGTGGTTCTCTTCTGTCAACATGTTAATTGGTCTGATTATGAAAGTAAACAATCACGGGGACAACAGAAACAAAAAATAAAACAAACAAAAGGGGCAAGACACAAATTCTCTACTATGTATAGCACTAAGGCAGCAAACCAAGTGAAGACAACAGCACAACTTTCTTCCTCTTTGTTAATTAAAGTGATTGGCAGCAGTCAGGAAAACATTGATGCTCTTTTGTCTTCCAATATATTTTGTTTCCTCAGCAGCAACATTAATGAAAACAGCCATGATATGACAAATTTTTGTTGTTGGAAGTTTGGTTTGTAATGAAAATGGGCACTACAGTCACATTTTCCTTTGTATCAGACAAAACTCCAAACTCTTATTACTAGATGCTTTTTTGTCCCTGCTTTTTTTCTCCCTTTTCTGTAACAAAATACTCAACCAGGAGAAATCAGGGAAGAGAATGGCTGTTCAGTCTTTTGAAAAATTCTGAGCATATCTTTCCCAGCTCAGAAGAGCCTCTCTGCAGAAGTGACAGAAGCCAAAGTAACATAACTCACACATTCCCAACTCCATCTTCCTAAACAGGGAAGTCCACACTCACAGGGATCAGCAAGTCCTGGCTGCCATGCCTGTTTTTACCTCCAGCCCTGTTGAAATCTTTGCTTGGGGATACCTGCCCTCAAATGTATTTTTAGCTACTTCCTGGGTGCTGTAACACCAGGTCCCAAATGCTTCCATATGTTGCATGTTCATACAACAGAACCCCTCGCTCCATGGGAATCCCCAGACCAACCCAGGGCACCTCTCCAGTCACCCAAGAGGCAAAGAACTATGGATGCTGGTTTTTTCCTGAAGTTCCTTTCCCCTCTAGGTAAAAACAACACAAGTTCCTGCAGAAACCCATCTGGCAGTCTTCACTCATGCAAAGCCTTCCCCATCTCCCAGCACAGACATTGACTAAGGAAGGATGTGCAGGATTAAGCTGTAAGAGATTTAACCTGGGGCGAGCTAATGTGACTCCTGAAATGAGACATCAATTACTGAGCATGGGAGACAGATTAAGGAAGAAGTGGAAACTGTTTCTTTTCAGTAACTCGTTTAAGCTGTGTTTGATTTAAGAGGTCCTTGACAAGAAATGCACTTAAGGGTTTTAATACTCCAGCCATTCCAAGCTGCAAGTGAATAAACCCAAAGGGCAAAGCACCTTGACCCCTAAACAGCAATCAGCCAAAAACCAGTCAAGATATAACATGTCCAGCCCAACATCCTTTCCCAGATTTCTGCTGGAGTACTACAAAGATTCAGGCTGTCATGATAAAAAATGGCCAAGCAACTTTTCTGGCTTGCTCTGAGTCGGCTGCAATGATTAGCAGCAAAATAGGTCTTCCAGTGACATAGTCAAGACAAGTTCACTTTTCAATCTGAAATCCTGATTTTAGACAGTTTTCAGCTGCCCAGTATTTATTACAGCACCCTGCAGAAGCTTCAGACATGCATGAGGACCCCACAAGCTTAATATTGAATACAAGAAGTTTGTAGGAGTCTGTACAGAGCACACAGAGATTTTCTGCCAGATTTGAGAGACAGGAAGAGTCTTCCAAGCTGAACAGATAAGTGGATGGGAATCACTGACATTTGAGAGGCTCCATCCTGCCTCTGTCCCTCAGCTCCAATATATCTAGAAAGATTCACTGGTTCTATGCTTCCCCAGAATGCTTCAAGTGAGGTTTAAAAGAAAATGAAAATAGCAGTTATGCTCTAACAATATGAGGATGTCTCTGCCTGAAAATATTCACATACATCAAAGAAGGGCCTGACCAGTGTTTAAATAAGTCACTTGAATTTTTAGACACTATTACACAAGGGGGTTTTATTTGTACTGCTGCTTTTGATATTTATTTACTAATTAGCAAATAATTTTCATCTGTTAAGCATTTGCATCTTATATGAGACACATCAAAAGCTTCAGACCTTTTATGACATTTATCCCCATCAGTGCACAGCAAATTACAGTGAGGAGAAAGAAAAATTCAAACACAAAGCATTCAAAGCAAACCAGCATGGAAGGCAGAAATGCATCTAGCTCCAAGCAATTATATCTTAATGAATAAACATTGTTCTCCACTGCTACCTCATGCTAAGAGATACCCACAACGCAGCCAGCACAAGCTTAATTCCTTCCATTCCTCTTCCTCACGGCAGCCTTGTCACTTTTGTTACAGCCTGAGCTCCACAACCCTGATATTGGCTGGGTGTACCCAACACTGATGGGACCGTGGGAGAGTTTCACCCCCAGAAGCAAAATTCTACAAGGTGGGAAGGAGAAAACCTCATAGACAAGATGTGCAAGTATGAGACATTCACTGTTCAGTTTGTAACATCCATCAAGCTGTGCATTTCTGAAAGGTCCTACGTGTAAAGAGGGACATATTCAAACTGGTGAGATGTTTGAGAGGGGCAGAGGGGAGAGTAGGGGAGAGGGAGGCAATTAAAGTTTCCATTAAATATAGAAATGCAAGATTTTGTACTTTAACTAGCTCCAAAATTTATGTTAATGAAAATTCAAATGTTGACATTTACCTCCAGTGTGATACCTGAAAATGAGAAATGCTCAACCAGCAATGAGCACAGCTTCTCTTTTCTCTGACCTAAAAAGAATCAATAAAGTCACTAATCTTGCACATACCTTTGCTGTTTATCAATTCAATAGACATGTTACTAGAGGCCTTTAGCAGGAGTTTGAAGCTTGTCTCTGGAGTTCCTCTGGTGACTCTGGCAGGTGGAATGCATTAGCTAAGTCTTCACCTATGTTAGGCAGGGAAACAGGAATTATTTCAAGTAAACAAATGTGACTTTCTCCTGTAAGAGCATCATAAGCTCCAGAGTTCTCTCCCCCACTCAGTGCAAACACAGCTTTTTATTGTGCTAAACCAAGCCTTTATTTTATCAGTTACACCATGGAAGCTGCTCTGTAAGATGAGTAGGAAATATCCTTTTCTTTTCCAATTAAGGATTGGTAAGCATCACTTGGATGCAATGCCCCAGCAATAATGCAGATAGATGTAATTAGGGAAATATACACAGCATTCAGTCTCAGGACTGAACACTACAGGACTAGAGTGTGGAAAAGGGCAACCACTTTACTCTGAAGCAAAGGGACCACAGTGGAAAAAACACGAGTCTCTAACCCAGGATTCCCTTCATGCTCTGCCCAAGCAGCAGCAGCTCCACACACCATTCTTCAGTGAGGTCAAGAGCACAGCAACAAGCTTGCCCTCCAGTAAAATAAGTAAAACAATAGTTTCAAAGTCTTCCAGGATGTTTAAATCCTTGGCATAGCTCATGTTACCATGCACAGTAGCACAGCAAATAGTTTGCAATGGCATCAATGTGAGTTCCATGCCTATGTAAGTGACAGCAATGGTTGTGTACTCCAAACTATCCTCTCTCAGACCCTGTCACTTCTTTACCTAAATGTTCCATCATTCACATGCTCAACAACCAACAGACTCAATAGGTGGAAGGTTAAAAAAACCAAAGCAAACCCACCAGACAAACTGCAGGATAAGGTTTTTTCCAGCTCGCTGATGTTCATTAAAAATCAGTCAATTAAAATGATTACGTTTTTAACAAACATAAGAGGTTTTCTTCAGCATTAATCTAATAATTTGAGTGAAATATTTATAACTGCAATTTTTCAATAGAACCTCCTAAAGTTGTGTTTTGCACAGGTTTATGCTAAATTAACAGTATGGTGAATGTTTAGGAGCAGTATCCCTAAAACTACTCAGGTTGAAGAAATTAACCTGTGGATTGAATGTCTCTTTCAGCTGACAATTAATGCAACCATGGAAAGAAAAGAAGGAAGCATGAGTGCCAAGGGATGGGAAATGGGAGGCCTGATTTCTTTCGCAAAATTAACTCTTGGGGCTGAAATAAAATTCAACCTGTTGGCTTAAATTTGGCTTTTTTCCTATTCAAATACCTTTCTAATCAGTTCAACATGTTGGATGTGTCTCAAACTGGACCTTGCACCTCAGGGGGAAACACCACTGTTGATGTCTTGTTCTGTAGGGTACTACCAGGAGTATTCCATGCACCCCAGCCTTTTTCTGCCTGTAATCCAAACATACGATTAGTATACAGAAACAACACTAACAGATAGTGACAATTCCTAACAAACAATGTCTAAAGTATTTTTCTAATTAGCAAGTAGTGAGGTGTCCAAAACTGAAGTCAGCAAAAGGCCCTTTCACCACAGGACAGGACAGGAATGCAGAGGAGGTGGAAGCAATGTGCGGAACTGTAACTTGGAGCAGACACATTTGCAAGGGAATATCATCTCATAGCAACATTTTTCTCTGGTGAAGCATTAGAGCACTTATTTTTAAGCACACATTTAAATCCAATCAACATTTAAAAGCATTTTAGAGTGTGTTGAAATGCTTTGCTAAACTGGGCTTGAGAAATAACTCGCTTCCATAAGTTACTCTGATACTGGGGTATGATACAAACTGGAGTTGTCCACACATCCCTGCCTCCAGAAGATGAGGAAAGGCTGGGAGAATTGGAATTGTTCAGCCGGGAAAAGAGAAGGCTTTGGGGTGAAGTAATTGCAACTTTCCAGTACCTGAATGGAACCTACAAGAAAGATGGAGAGGGACTATTTAGAAGGACAAGACATGATGGCTTTAAATTGACAGAGGGTAGGTTTGGATTGGATATCAGGAAGAAATGTTTTACTCTGAGAGTGGTGAGACACTGGAAAGGGTTCCTCAGAGCAGCTGTGGCTGCCCCATCCCTGGAAGTGATTAAAGCCCAGCTGGATGGAGCTTGGAGCAACCTGGTCTAGTGGAAAGTGTCCCTGCTCCAAGCATTCTTCCTCCAATACCAACTACTAGGCAGGATAGATGTGCCACTGCAGTCACTTTATCTTTAAGGGACACAAAAAACAAAAAGAAAAAACCCAAACTGAAGAGCAGAATCTTTGTGTTTTACAGCCTGAGGAGTGGAGGGAAAGCAGGGAGGGATTTGTGCCTCAGGAGTGTGGCTGTGAGTCACGCTGCCTCCCGGGGCTGCTCCTTGGGTGGTACAGTTTACACACCATCTCTTGCTCAGAGGATGAGCCTTAAGTCAGCTCCTTGGGAAGGAAACAAACACAGATTTTACATGCACTTGGTCATATGGCCTGTGTGATGTTATCCAACGTGTAATTACCAAGAGGAAATTTTCTAAAGCTCAGACTGTTTGCTTCCAAAGGGATCCCAGTGGAAAGCATTTCTCCTTCCATGTTTCCCTACTTTGAATATCTTCTTGACTATTTTTTCTCTTTTTGCTTCAGTTTTCCAGGTCCACTTATAATTTATACCACCTACTCAGCAAGTTTCAACACAGTCAATACTGACTGACCACAGCCACAGAGCAGCTCAATGCTCACGCCAATTATTTCCAACAATATATGGATTAGATTACACACACACTGCCAGAAAAAACTATCTACCTCAGATTTAAATCATTAAGAATGGCCCTCTGGAGACAATAATCTCTCCTCAATGTGAAGGCTACAGACAAATGTCAGAATTCTGTCTGGCCCAGGAATGTTTCCTCATAACAAGGCTGGTTTGTGCAATCAATGAGGCTGACAAAATCTCCGATACGCTCTCAGGGCCTGATCCAAGGCACAGGGAAGTTTATGGTAACACTCCTCCCATTGACTAAAGCTCTGTGGGAAACCTTTTATTTTTCCCTGACCCATGAGAATTTTTGAGATTTTGAAATCTTTTTCCCATCCTGACCACGACAGAAAAATTGAAATCTCAAATTTTTGCAGCCTGAATATCTACTTGCATCACTCCCAC
Source organism: Leptocoma aspasia (assembly GCA_013399835.1). Lineage (NCBI taxonomy): Eukaryota > Metazoa > Chordata > Aves > Passeriformes > Nectariniidae > Leptocoma > Leptocoma aspasia. The sequence continues at coordinate 2,053,630 of VXAX01005379.1, read as the reverse complement.
AAAAGAGACAAGATTTAAAATAAAAACCTGATTAAAATATTTTGTTCAAAAGTGAAGGGAAACAACTAAATTTTGAAATCAAAGACTGTTTTCAAAATCAAAGGCTTTGTATTAAGGAATTGCCATTTTTTTCAACAAAAATGAGATCTCAAAAACTTGTTGAACAATTCCAGCATTCTCTCTTGAACAGTAGAGCAGGTCTTTCCTGCATGAGTGAGTTCACCTGGGATATTTTGCTCTTTAGAAATAGAAATCCCTTGTACACAGGGACTCTATTCATCTTCCTAACAAGCATAATTTATGTTTCAGCCACTGAAGAGGGATGGTCTCCCGTTGCACTCCAAGAGGTGGAAGCCATTTGATTGCAAGGAGAATAAAAATTCCTCACAGGTAATTGCAAAATATAAACACCACATCTCTCATTTTAAATCAATTACGCTTCCTTCTGCAAGGTGATAAGTGCCAAATCATCTGTCTTAAAGCTGCATTTTCCAGCCCCAAAGGTCTTGAACCCCTGTGAGGCAAACCCCACATTCATGTTACAGCCAAAGCCACTGGATGGAGCTGTTAGAAACAGTCTCACATGCTCCAGCAGTGAGTCATGTTTAGTCTTTAGGAAATCTGCATTGATATTATTTTTAAGACATTTCCAATGGGAAAGGTCTTGCAAGCAGCAAGGAAGGTTTCTCTCTGTTTACAATATTTGCACAGAGTTCTTGCTCAGCAGGGAACAGACACGGGGACATCCTACAAAGGCCCTGAGAGATGACTGAGGTATTTTATGGAATATGAGCAAGCAACACTGAGAACACACAAACACACACCTGCATCCCCACACCAATTTCATTTCTTGTCAGGAGAAACTGTCCTGGACCCTCAATATGGATTAGTGTTCAGAAAGATAAACAGAACAGGACAAGGCCCACTCCAGGTGGAGAGGAGAGAGGAAATGGAGGAAAAGATACCTATTGACCTACTGTAGTCCTAAAAAGAAACTTGTGGAAAAACTGGAATTTAAATTTAAAAATCCTGATAGCCAATGCGTTCTCCTGTGCATTGAGCAGTTCCTGCCAAGATTTGAGTCATTGCAATCCATAATTCTTAAGGATAGTATTTCCCAGACAAAGCATCACTGGTAATAGTGATACAGAGCTGGAGTTCATTATTGCTCCTATACATGTGAGTGTGTGTGTGTACAGCTAGAGAAAAACACTGACAATCCAAGAGCCAATAATGAACCAGGTGACAGCACCTGCAAATAAATGGCTCCTCCACGGGAACTCCTAAACTGACATTTTCCAGTCTCTGACTCCCAGGGCCATGTGAACTGTCTCGCCTTCAGAACCTGGAGCACACTTTTCCACAAGACAGAGAGAGCAGAGCACCCATGGCTTCGGCCGAGTGTCAAAAGAGGAGCAGGCCACATTCAGGGACACCCTGGAGCAGCAGAGTGTGATCAGTGACACCAGCCATGGGCTGTGGAATGTGCCACTCCAGGAGCACCTCTGCATTTACTGGGCAGTGAATCCCAGCGCTCCCCCCACGCCACTGACTCAGACAGCCAGGACAATAAGTTCAGCTTCATATTTTTCATAATAACTTCAAAATAAGTGCCTGTGTCAGCTCAGTGAGCAATCTCCCCAGGTATCTCCCCCTTGTATCTCTGGCTTTCGATGAGCTGTCAGGAAATTCAGGATAGCAGTTGGTTCCCTCACTCCCAGTTAGAGCCTAAGGCCGGTTTCACAGACACTCCTTTAACCTCCCACTTCAAACCTCTTGCTGAGTGGGCCATGTTTTCTATCACCAGCCACCTTTCCTTAGCTATCATCTCAGCTCCCACAGCAGGCAAATCCAGCAGCTTTCCCAGCACAGGAGCCCTCTTGCAATGCTTCCTGGACAAAGTAGCACTTGAGGTCTGTGACGCCCCCAGCCCCTTATTCTCGCATCCTTGCACCTATTCATGCTTTCATGTGCATCAGGCCAATTCACCGCCCCCTTGCCCAGTCACCATCCAAATGCAAAGCCTCATCTGTTGCCTGAAAGGTTTTCAGATGGTGCAGCAGATGGAAAAAATGCTTAATTTGTCTCCAGTTTGTTGTATTGGTGCTATGCATTCCATTTGCTGTTAAAAGAAGAAACGGGGGAGTCAAAACATGTGCTCATCTTGCTCCTTCGTGGGTTGTGGGGTCCTACAGGGCAAAGGAAATACTGGTCTCTCCTGAGAATAACTGCATAAAGTGAGCTTGAAGATTCCAGAGAGCAGGATGGATCCAGCTAAAATTGTTAGACAGCAAGCAAAAAGCACAAAGAGAAGCTGGCAGACTCCTGAGAGGAGCAGGGACTTGCCTACAGGAAAGACATTTTAATAGAAAGATCTTCATTTGTGGGATGATGTGGAACACTCAAAGACTTCATAGGGACTGCATGGAATTAGCTACAACCTCATCAGTCACCAATAACTCGTAGACACAAAGGCTGAGGGGCATAAAGCAAAATTTAATGTTGCAGTAGGGGAATAAGTGAGTTACACTGGATCACTCTTGGAAGCTGTGAGCTTCCCACACCAAAGTGTTTTCTTGTCATTTTTTAACAGAAGCACAACCTGAAACAATTGATCTTTTTTTGGCATCTTTTGGCACACGTATAAGTAGAAATGTCATAGTTCTGCCTCAAGTGTAATGTACCATGGCATTACAGATTGGCTGGATAGATTATACATCTATGAAGGCTACAATAAACCAGAGTCAAAAAAGCCACCAAGAGGTCTGTCCTGCAAAAACTAGAGAGAGAGAAAGTTAATATATGTACCTTATTCAGCAGGTTATCTGATGTTCAAAATATTCCTGAAAGAAGCACTTCCTCTAATGGATAATCTCAATTTTGTTCTATACAACAGATAGGGTTTTATTCTCAACCCGCATATTCCCATGCATAGAAAATGACTGAATTTGAAAGGCAATGGATAATAAGTCTATCCACTCCCTTTTTAATTAAACTTGGAAATTAGATGCCTGTTTCATCATTGGTATTCCTGATTTTTTGGGTTTATTCTGGATTTTGGCAGGGCCCAACTTGTTTTTTTTTTTTAAGGAAAGCAAAATGAAATAACTATATTGTTCTACTGTGGAGAGAATTTCCACAGTGGCATAAGAGCTTTATGAATATGCACATACATACAGCTGTTCATGCCACCAAGAGCATGGAAAAACTTTGTATCCAACTTTGGAAAGCTTTTTTTTCTCCCATAGAAGTGGGAAGTTAACTTTCAAATTTTGAAAGGCCCTTTTATTCTTTCTTTCTGTCTCCTTGTTGGGACTAAGGAGAAAAGGATAACGGGTGACAAGAACAAAAAACAAAAAGGAGAAAGAAAAAAAATCAGGAAGGGAACAAGGTTTGAAATCAGAACTCAGAAGATCTGTCAGCTATTTGTCCAGGTGCAAGAAATCCTTTCCTGAGCTTCTTTAAAAAGGAAAAGTACTCTGACATCTCTTAATTTTGAAAACTTTTCTAGTCTGAATTTGCACTATTAGTACTCTTATGCTTGTTACAATGCAATGCATCATCAAAGACTCAACAACAATTTATTGACATAAAAACATCCACATATAAAAATATATGCTAAAATAAAAGGAATCTTTTAGGATTAAAGTACATCTGATACGTGAACACCGCGTCATTTGTAATATGTGTTCTTGGTTTTGACCAATTCTGAAAATACAAGAGGACAGGAAGATTCTCTATAAAACACATCAGTTCTGTATGAAAAATTAAAAGTGTCAGTGAGAGCATTCTTCATCCCTGAGATAAAAGGGTAATTTGTTTTCTCTGCTCTTTCCTCAGACTTGCTCTCCAGAGGACTGAGCAATGCTGTGAGTTTTGAAATCAGAGACACCAGAACCTCTAATGGTTTTTAAGCCTAAACTCACTTTTTTTTTTTTTTGGCAGGAATATAAGATAGCCCCATTCCTGATGATTAATGATCAAAAGAAAGCCAGCTAAAGAAAAAAATATTAAAGTGCAAAGTCTGAACTTTATGGACTTAAAGAATAACTTCCCCTGACATGCTGGAGGAAAAAGGAAGTCAGCTCAAGCCACTGAACTCTCTGGATTGCACAGGCCTGTGACAATGACCTGAATCTCATCTCTGGCTTCAAATGTACACCAGAATCATGGTGAAATAATGTGTTCAACACTGACATTCTTGAGAGGGCACTGAAGGTTAAGGCCAACATTCACAGGTATTGAAGATAAACAGAATTAGCTAAGATTAAAAATATCCTGTATTTTGCGTGTAAAGCTGTTCCTCCAACATCCAAGCAGTAGACAGGCAGAGATGCATGCACTTGCTCCTTCTCTGCTGCTGGGAATTCTGCCAACACTTAGGATTAAACCACACTTCCATATCGTTCCCAGATGTGCAATCAGAAGAACATCCTAGAGCATCACCTCCACAGCTTGCCCTAGGAATCAAAGCCGTTCTTTATCCCACCCACCATTAACATCTTTTCATAATTCATCAACCGGCGATAAACTGAAACACTGCACAAACTTAGCCCTGATTTATTTCATTTAGTGGGTTTTGTGACTACAAGACCTGCCTCTAATTTACCATGTTTTAAACTAACTACTCCAAAGCAGCACGTGTTTTCCCAGGCTCCAGCCATGCTGTCTGGGGCGATCCATTCCTTGCAGTAATTTCCACGGGGAAAAGGAAGTTTTCCGAAGGGATGCAGCTGTGAGGTGTCTGCCCGTGCCTGACCCTGGGTCAGCAGCAATAGCCCAGGAGGTGCTGGAATCCCTCGTAGCCTTCTGGAGGATTTTCACAGTTCTACATTTCTGCAGTGGGACTCTTCTCCCCACCCCTGGCAGCCCCATCCTAGGGAGCATCCCTGGCATTGCCTGAGAACAATACACCAATGTGATTTCAATTAGGGCAATAACAAATTCATGGAGGTTCAGCCCTCACCATCTGTCCAAAGGGAGCAAGGCTCTCTTTGGTTTGGGGGCTGGGGGGTTTTTCCCCCCTCTTCCCATCCTCCTTTCTTATGAACCATTTGACAAAGCCATCTACATAACAGAGAGATTTAATGGGGTTTATGGCAAAAAAAACCAAAAGAGAAAATTAAGGCAGTTCCACTATTAATTCCCACCACATTGGAGCATTATGTAATTTATCACTTAACATGCACATAATTTAGCATAATTCAACATTCAAACACATTAAACAAAGATAGAAAAACAATAGCAAAAGCTTATTAATAAGACTGATTCTGCCTTTCCAGAGGAGTAATGTCTGTCTGAAATCACAGTTCCACTAAAACTTCAGTTTCAAACGTTTAGGTGTACTTTTTACTGGAAGACAAAAAGTGGATCAATCTATCTGAAGCACAATAAATGAACAGGAGGAATTTCATAGGTTGCCACATGACTGTCTCAAAATCTTTACTTCCTGTACCCATACATACAGGCAGGAAATTAAGTTTTTAAAGCCATTTAAGTCCTGAGGGAGCCAGTCAGGCACTTGCCTTGTGCTGCCACTTTCTAGGACAAAAGGTCAGGCATGGGTCTGCCCAGACAACCAGTGCCTTACCCTATGGATATTTCACGTGTGACAACTTCCACAACCCCACACAACAGAATTGTCTGGGGTGGTTTGTGGCCCTGGGCCCTCACCCAGAGAATTGCATGTTCAGACCTCACTTCTGTCCCATGAAGGGAAGAAAACAAAGTGCCACAAACCAGGATGCAGTAGGGAGTCCCAGGGCACACTTACAGTGAGGGATGTAGGGAAGTGCTCAGATAGGATGGTACATCCAAGGAAATCCCAAACACCTGGCTCCAGGTGTGTTTTGGGATACTTTGCAGAGCCTGACCCATTACAGAAACTGCCAGAAAAACATGTGGGAAAGGAAGGGGAGGGTGGGGGAGAAGAAAGGAGAAGAAAGATCTTTCTTCCAACATACTGAAACAATTAATTAGAGCAGATTTAATCATTTCACTCATGTTGAAGGGAGTAAATTCATGCTAAACTTGGCCATGCTGAAGATAATGGAACAAGTCATGGGAAGGAAGATGTTACTGAGTTAAAGAGCAACAAAGGAGAAAACAGCAAAATTCTTTGCTTTGTTTTAAGGTACTCTGTAAGTTTATGTCATCACACTGAAATGTAGGGATGAGTAATTTATTCAGATCATGGATTTTCTACCCAGATCTTTTCTAGCTTTGTCTCAGTCAATACAAAAAAATTGTACTTCAACATAAGTTTTCAAATATACGGTGATTTTCTATATTAAGAAACAGCTTTAGTATTCTAAAAGCTAATACTTTTCTACATGTCATCCAAAACTCACTGTTAATTTCCTTTCACTGCTCAACATCTGCAGCCTGGAAGGCACCTTTGCACACTGACATGGCTCTCTAGAAAGTGGGAATAAGGCAGCAGCAGAGCTCTTATAAATTATCTGCCATCTGCAGGAAAGTAAATGGACATCACCTTTGCCCTTTCATCCCCCAAAATGATGGTTCCATACAATCAGAAATGGACACAGACTAAGAGATGAGGAAGCAGAGGGGAGCAGAAATCAAGTCTTCCACCTACAAATAATTAAGACATAGGAGGATTAACCCCAACTTGTAGCTATACCAGTCAGTGCAAATATAAGCAACAAGAACCAATTAGAAAATATTGAAGAAGTATTGAAAAGTACTCGATTGAAATGAATATAAAGAAGCTTTTGTATGGTCTTCATGTGAGTCATGACTGGGTGCAAACTGGTTTTGAAAACCTGTTTCTAGACCTGTGTTTCAGCAATTTAGTAAGTCAGGGAAATTCATTCAAACCCAACTCCAAAATCCATTTCCCTGACAATGCAGCACTGGTGACTCATCCTATTTTGGATGACTGTGGGACCAAGCACCACAAGAGCTACAAATCCATATTTTAAGAACATTCTTGCCTTGATTGTTCCTGGGCATTGTGGAAGGAGAAGAGTGAAGGATGAAACCATATCCTGTTCAACATATTTGTCCACATAAATCTTACCCAGACCTCCCCAGGAAAAGGAAATGGTACCTCAAACTCAACTTAATACTTCCTTTGTGGGAATAGGAAGCTCTCACGTCAAATAACTTTCACCAGTGCATTTATCCCTCTCTTACTCTCCTTGATGATTTCTGAAGGTAACTCTGAATTTTGGAAAAGCCTGCAGCCATAGCAATGAGAAAATATGTTTGTAGAAACCAAATTCAGAGTTTTACCTTTAAGCTTTCTAATAGAATATTTCTTTACCGCACTCTTACCATACTGAATATTAACCAGGAGGGATTGATTTGAAAATAAGAGAAAAAATCTAAATTTTTAATAACTTCACTTGTGTACTGAAGTCAATGCAAGTTTTATCACCAATTTAGAGAAAGCAGAATTTCATGTTTAGATTGTATCTTAAGTTACAGACCAGCGTTCAATGATATTTCATGTTCTGACTACTGACAACTTTTATCAGACATTTTTTATAATTCATTGCATCTTCTGTGAATAAATATCTTCTGCAATGAAAAAGCCTGTTTGCATCAATTTGAGGATGCTTCTGTCCATGGGACCACTTGAACGGTTATTTATGAAAGCCTGAGGAAGAATTTGTTTCACTACATTTTCTTGTCAAATAATGAAATTCTAATGCACAAAAAAAACCAACCCAATTAAAATTTGTGTCATATTTTTCAGAAGGTGCAGATATTTGAGCACCTCCTGGAGTGCTCTTAAATATAGCAGGCCATGATGAGAGGTCAGGTCTGATACATTGTGGGACAAGGACAATTTCATATCTTTCCAAAATATTTGAATTTCTTATGGGCAAAGTCAGCAGGGCTAAAACAGACAGTCTGTGGGATCAATGTCCAATTTTACTAAAGGAGTGCTGAAAGCTTCACAAATTCTTATGCAAAAAATTTAAGCCTTCTGGGCTTAAATATAGTGGCATTTGGATTGGTCTAACAAGTTACGTGATGCACCTTCCTTCTGATAAGGCCAGAAATTAAAGTTTTTCAGCAAAACGTTTTTGCACCAGTTTTAACCAAGCAGAGCACACAGGTATATGAAGGCATGAAACACAACTGTTTTCTTCTCAGATCTTCTTAAAAATATTCCAAGAGCTCAGATAAATTCAGTGAAAGGCATGAATGAACTTTTAGGACAATTCTGATTTTCTTTAAGGCTATTCACACCACTGCCACCCTTCACTTAAAAATACTGTTGTTTAAAAAAAAAATCAGACTGCCTTAAAATGTATAGAATTTGTTATGTGGGAACATGTTTCAAATGACACTCAGAGACTGGCTTTTAAGTGTGCCTGGCACTCAGAAGCTTCTGGCATAAAATTGAACATAAGTTTTTCAAAGGAAGATGAGTACTCAATTCTCAGCAGTTTCTGAAAAACAAGCCAATTTGAGCCTTTATGAAAAGTCTGTCCTTGGTTATGGAAACTCAGCTAAGATCAGTTTTGAGAAGAGAGACTCATCACCACTCACAAAACTCTGCTGCTGGACCATATCAGGACTCGGCAAGAACAGCCTACATTCTTCACTGTCAGTTTCAACCAGGACTAAATGAAGACAAGCCTTTCGGTCAAGGTAAATGTTGGATTTTTAATATTTAATAAAAACACCCCATTCCTATGAACCCATTAGCTAATAAAAAACAGCTCTGCTTTCAGAGCTAGAAGATAAAGGAGTTTAAACTTTAAAGGGGATAATGCAGTAAATTATTACATTCAGGGATTATATCCTTGACTGGTGCAAACTGGCACAACTTCAGCTGGGCCCTGTTGATTAACATCAGCACAGGATCCTGCCTAACCTGTTCAGCACCGACAAACGCGTGCACCCTTGTGGTGCTGGCCCCAGAATATCTAAGATTTGCTTTCAGCTGGGACTAGACAAAGAGAGAGAAAATTCATAAATCATAAAGAACAGTAAAGAAGTTTTTCTTCATTTTGTATGGGCTCCAAAAATCTATTTTCTTTTCTTGTACTTTGGTTATTTTTGCTTGTGGAGGCTTTGGGACAGCGGCAGTGGAAACTGAAGCTGTCTGGTTAATCTGAGGTCAAATTTTGTGTAGGCAGCTGCAATCCAAGCTTCCCCACCCTGCCCTACCACTAGACTGAACTTTGACCTGCTGGGACCACCCCCTCACTCCTGCAACAGCTCGAGCCACGTTTCTACCGAGTGAGCACAGCCAGTCAGCAAAAATGCCAAAATATCTGTGTGTGAAAATCCATGTGCACACTGTCAGGTCTCTGTGACTCTTTCTCTTGGAAAACACCCAAGACCACCAAATGCATTTGGCAGTCTGGAATCTACTGATGAACCAAGACACTCAGTGTGTGTACTCTGTCCTTGGGAATGAGTTAGGTTTTTGAACTGAAGCAGTGGTTTAAGGGAAAAAGAAAACGCACATGCACACAGAGCCACTGCCACCCTGCAACCTCGTGCATCTACAGCAAGGCTCCCGATCTGTGACCTCTGCCAAAATATTAAGCCCCCAAATTCACATCTGCCATATTCACAGCAGGCTGCTGGGTGGTGAGCACTTCTGAAGTCAAGCCACTGATTCAGGGGGCTGAATAGGGATTTAAAATTTGAATTTCCTAGGCTGCCTAAATGATCAGTCTGTCGTTTCCCCGATACCTAGACATGGCTTTCAGGAACGTGGAAAATCCCACCCTAGAAACCTACAGTAAATTCTGGCTTCTGAACATTTACATGAACATTATATGTATGTCTTTAATCCTTTAGCTCATGACCAAGAACAACTTCATTGATTTCAATGCTGCAGCACTGCCGAGAGAACATCAGCTGTGAAGAGCTGAGCCCCTGAATGGCTAAGCCAGGGGAAGGGCAGCAGGAAGTTTTACCATCCTGATTTTACAGGTGGGAGACTGAAGCACAAGGAAGCAAAGGAGGGACAGGAAAGATATAAGTGGTATGTTCAAGGCCACCCAGGAAGGCTGTTGCAGAGTGAGTGCATGAATCCACATTTCTCACTCCACCCTGCTCCCTCCTCTCTGCACACAAATCTCCACTCTTGGAGCTGAGGCAGAGTTTCTGTGGGTCAGTGCTGCTGTGGATGGTGGTCACCCAGAGGAGCCCATGTCTTCACAGGTGCAGAAGGGTCCAAATCAATTTGCAGCTCTCGAATCCATCCAGCAGAGACAGGACCAGTGTGTAAATGAGTGCTCCTTAGGCTCAAGGAGACAGAGCTGGCAGTGGAGTCCTCAGTAAGGACCACACTGAAAAATCGCAGGGAAGAATGATCAGTGAGAATTTCCTGATCAACACCGGCTGCTGCAGACAGGGGAGAAAAGGAGGCAGCCTAAATAAGCACTTTAAAAGCCTGGTTCTGATGATTTTAGAGAAACAAGAACAGCATAGGCCCACATGAAGACAGTGCAGCTCAGAGACAGAGAATGAAGGATTTAAGTGCAACTGGGCAGATGACTCCTTGCACTACTTTTGTGCAAGGCATTTCAACCCTTCTCCTTCACTGGTTTTAAACTATAAATGCCTTGAGGCAAGGACTGTGACCACATCTGTCTTCATTTCACAAGGTTCAAACTCAAGTGTGGACAGTCACCACACTTGAGTTTGAACCTTGTTACCATTCAGATAAAAAGTTTATAATACAAGTCTGGAAGTTTTTAAGCCCATAACAGCTTTTGTAGCTAGAGGGTCAATTTAATCCCTAAACATATGTTAAAGAGTCAACCACAAGAACAGGCAGAATGGGAGGGAGAAGAATCACTGAAATACTTGCCAACTTGTGTTTCCTAAATCCCCTCCAAACAAGAAAGACATTTGTCCCTGAGTGACAGGAGAGAGCCTGAGGATCAGAGGTCTCCAGCCACACACAGGTGGAGGCAAGCACAGAGAGCAGCTCCCCAGGCTCAGCTGTGGCAGCACTCACTGCTGGCACAAACAGACTCAAGTGTTGGCTGTGCAGGTTCACATCTGGTGTGTCTGCACAAGGATATCCCAGCAGCTGTGGCATCTAGGAATCACTATTTCAGGGTTTTAAAAACTGCAGGAAAAGAGCTGGCTTGGTTGTCTCCCAGCTAACTGGAAACATGGCTCAGGATCCCGATTCAGAGACATCCAACCAATCTTTAGGTAACATCTGCAGTGCCACTGACAGCCCAGCTGTTTGACAGAGCTCCCTGTCTCTGACAAGCAGGGTGTTGGAACACACAGACCAGTAAAGCCAAGATTAGTGTAGTCTGGCTTCTAGAGAACACAGAACATGATATCCACCACTAGGCTTTGGTCTACACAGCACAGGCTGCGCTTGTGAGAACAAAACACTGCACCCATCCCAGCATTTGTGTTCAGAGCAACAGTGCAATTTTGAAGTAAATCCACAAACTGTCCCCACAGACAATAAGTTGGTGTTAGGTCACAGGTTGGACTTGTTGATCCCCAAGGTCTTTTCCAATCTAGTTGATTCTGTGATTCTGGATCACATCCAGGCTTGCCTCAGCGTGGTTTAGTGTGGCACCTTCTCTCAGAGGTTTGAACCACAGGCATTGGGATATATTCATTGCAAAGCACATCTCCCCAGCAGCACACACAGCTACAGGGGCTCAGCTTTGATCCACTGATGCTGCACCAGATTAACCACCAACAAAGTCAACGCAGCTTGGAAATTACTGAGAATTAATTGCCCTGTTGATGTGAGCATTTTAATAAGAAATAATCACCATGAGCAAAGAGATAAAAGTGAAAAACAAGCTACAGAACAATTCCTGTGGTCAGAGAAGAATGGCAATATGTGTAAACTGAAAATGTAAAATTCAAGTCACAGCACTTAAATCTTGTCTGAACAACTATGAAAATAATTTTCACCAAGAGGTGGTCTTTGGGCAACAGCAGAGTTCTGTTCATAAAACAGAACCCAGTTCTCCTTCTGAAAAACAGGTTCTAAATGGATGTTTCCTCCAGAAACACAAATTTCAATGGTTTTAATATTTTTTTCTTCAAAAATAAAAGAACCACTGAAGTAATGAAGAGTTTGAAGTCAGAAGAGGAATACCGAAACACAAATTTTCATTTTATCTAGATCAAATGTCAGGGCTTGAATTTCAGCTTTATTAACATTTCAAGTTTTTGTTCCAACTTACTGGCAATGCAGCCTAAGAAAATGAACCTCTTACAGGAGGAAGGATTATCACCTACACTCATAGGAGAAACAGAGAGTAACTATCACTCCTTATAAAAGTGTCAGCTGGTTCAAAATTTGTCAATAAGCACAAGATCCCCAGACACATCTTTCCGCCGTGTAATTGACTCAAAATCTGAAAAAAAAAAGGCAAACCAAAAACAAAACCCAAAATGAAATAAATTATTAGTTAATTAATTAATAATGGCCTCAAAATTTCCACAGCAGCAATTTGTCAATATCAGCCTCTTAAATAACAGTCCCACAAAAAGTGAGATAAGGAGAAATTCTGACTTTCTACTGATGCTGCACTAATAAAGAAGGTAGAGTACTATTCAAGAAAACAAAAATTAAAAAGTCTCAGCATCAAACTCCATGCTCACACTTCAGCCAAGGAGAAGGGAGGGTATATTGCTGCCCAGTAATCAATTATTTCACTGAATTCTGTAAACACAGACAGAAAAATCTCTACTTCAAAAACCCTTAGGTACAATACATATGTGTAGTAGGACACAATAACCCTCCTGAGGCTTTCAGTCCAAGCTTTTCACAGGCTGTAATGAAAACCAAAAGTTTCTTCCACTGCCCAAATCAACAGACATTCCTTTAACTCACTGGCAACTAACAGACTGAGGAGACGTTCACGATGATGAATCTGTTCTTTTTCCAGGCAGTTAAATGGGATTATAGGAGTGCCATGTAAGTCCCCAGAACATCGGGGTCCCCTTTGTGCTTGTGAGAAGTTTGTAAAGTTTTGTGGTAAAAACAGACACATGAGCAATTCTAACTCCACTGAGCAGAAGAGTTACCTCTGCATTTTCAGGCTGAATGGAAGTTCCAACCCTGGAAAGAAAACACCAAATATTAGAACATACCACCAACTTGATCTGAGTTAACACAACTGGCATGACATTATATTGCTTTCTCTCCAGGACAGGGAAAGAGTTTTCTCTCATGTCCCATTAATCTTTATGGAAAGCCCAGTCTAGAGGTGACAAGGAGTAAAATGAGTAACAGTCAGTTGTACGAAGCAGAGCCTCCAGCCAAAATCTGCTTGCTTGGAGACAGATGGCAAATACAGCCAGTGCTCAGAAATTACAGCTGCGTGCCTCAGCTCTCTCAGATCTATGTGTGTGATCATTAAAGATCTTCAAATTATCTAATAGACCAGAGTCTCCTGGAGATTTGGGTTCCCAGTCTCTTGTTTTCTTTACAGAGGACCACATTAAACTTACCCAGAACAAAGTCAAAAGGAAACAGTTCTCAAGCTTTTCCATTTAGAAGTGTTATGCACCCACAAACACTCTGAGTGGGCTTAATTTTGTCCTGTGAGTGCCATTTTGCTCACACTCTGCATGAGCAGGAGCAGTTGGGAACAAATTACAGCAGGAAGATTGAAGAGCTCTCCCTGCACCTCTCCAGCCTGGACACCACAGGTGGGCATCCCCTTCTTCCTTCTCCTTTTGCTCTGGAGGACAGCTCCAGCCTTCCTGGGTGCCATGGGGCTCGGCACATGAACACCTAGCTGCCTGCACATTTGGAGAGCTCCACAGAGCCCCTGGACTCGTTCCCAGCCTGCTGCACACACACAGTTATTGCTGGGCAGGTTCTCTTTGGCCCAGTGCAGGCACCAACACCTCTGGGCCAAGTCTGGAATGTGTCCACGGGCAGGGCCCACAGGGCTCTCAGTAACTGCACTGAGACTGAGAAAACATTTATCTTGAGTTTTTTCAGTGGTGGAGAGGATCTCTCTCATGTGCTCTCCCAAATAGCGTAAGAATCCCTTATTTTGCTCTATTAACATCTTTTTCTCCTGATATAAATGCAAGCTCCCCAGTGCTAAAAGCCTGACCAGTTCCCAAGGCTGAGGAATCCCACCACAGCTCTTTATTGCAACCAAGCTGGCAAAAACCTGGCAGTACACCAGGATAAGACTGAACATTTCCTGTTAAACCTCATCAAGCATCTTAAGAAGAAATATCTCTCTGGAACAAAAAGCTTTCCTCGCTCAGGATGGGAAGTACCCATTCTGACAGTGTTTAATTACAAAAACTTTAGTTGTTTCATTTCAGTTGTATCCTCCTGACTTCCTATTTCAAGATATTCTTTCAATAAATCCAAGCAAATGCAGGCTTTGGTTGTTAGTTGCACTAAACAAAGCAAAATTACTTTATTACTTTATGCAATAAAGAGCTTCAGCACTCCTGAATCAATATTTTTACTGCAATATATGCAGGAAGAGTTAAAAAATATTCATTGTAAGAAAGAAGTTTTTATTTTTAAAGTTCATATTACCCATGGTATGAAAATCACACTTCCAGAGGTATGGATACCTGTGCTTCCATTTCTTATTACTTGTTAGATCTATGAGGTTTTGTTTGTTTGTTTGTTTATCTTTAAGTGTATAAAATCTTCATGAAGGCAGTTGAAGGTATGTTTCTAAAATGGCTCGTGACCCTAACTTCCCTAAAAGACCACCACCAAAAGCTTGCCTTGAAACACTTTCCATATAAAATACTACCAAAAAATGCAAATATGGAGGGAATTTCTCTTGTTACTTGATTTGTGACCATAATTGACTCTCTTAAATTATTGGTATCCAAACCATAAGCCAAATTTTCCAGGCAGAAACAAATCTGAAAACAAACAGTACAAAAAGAAATAGTTCAGACTGATACTGGGACAACCAGTTCAAACAAATGAATATTCAAGCACTGATATTTGGCCCTGTGAAGTCCCTGCTATCTTCTAGGCTGACAACCAAATAAACCCAGAGATATTTATATATACATGACCACAAACAGAGAAGGTCAGTGTGTCCCACAAAATGAAAGTCTTGGGCGAGGAGTCCCCAGGAAAAGGTGTGTTTACTTCATAGAAACAGAACAAGCAGGTGAGATTGCAAAGCAACTTTTCTTTCTGGCTATGACTGATAAAAACTCATATGCATGCAAATGGAGGGAGGACAGCAACAACAAAACCTCAGCCTTTGCCAAGCTGCATTAACCTGTTTATTCAGAAAGCTCCTCCAGATCCTGAGCAGCACCCCATCCGATAGCTTTGTTCTGCAGAATTTCTGAGCCATGTAAACTACAGACACCCTATCAGAGTGCCTTGCAAAGTAAATCACTTGTATGTAAAGTTTATGCAAACAAGAAGACCGAAACAATCCATCTCATTATTTTCTTCAACCAATTATGTCAAATACAAACAAACAGAGATATCATTTATGTGCAGAGAACACAGCCCAGTGCTGGTTTCACACAGGAGTGACCAACTCCAGTAAATTAAATGCCCAGGGCTTCAGAGGCTTCATCTGGTCCTAATTTTCAATTGGTAGTAAAATGATATGGTTTTTTTCACTTTCATTGTAGCTTGTTTTCATCTAGTTTGAGTTCCAAGATCTCCTGTTTTGCAACTCTGATCTGCTACATTAAAAAAAGTTGACTTAAAAAATGTGCAATAGCCGACGCAGCGGCACCGCCACGGCAGCTGAGCTGCTGCTCTCTCAGCTGACTGAAGAATCCAGGTTCCTGAGGCCAATAAAAGTTGGGAGCAGAGCTTTATAGGTGGAGGAAAAGATTTGGCATGTAGGAAAATAGATGGGCACAAACCACGTGCACATATATTTCATATGAAAGATTCCGCTAGAGCAAATAAACACTATTTTTCTTCAGCTTTCCCTCCTCCCCCTTGAAAGGAGGCAGTCTAATTTCACATCCTCTGGTCTGAAAAAGTAAATAATTAAGAAAGCAGCTTGCAGCCCTGCAGTCAGATAGATTTCCCAGGGTAGGATTGCTCAGCCTCAGTGCTCCCATCACAGCTCTGCCTCCCACCGTTTCTAACTTTAAATCCTGCTGCCAAAACATCTCTCACTGCCCCTCCATACACCCCTAGTTTTCTTTCTTCACTTGCAGGATCACATATCTGCAGCTCTCTCAAGACCCTGCAGGACCTTTCTTGGCTGGCCTAAATCAGAATGAACATTTTTTATCCAAGTAACAGCAACTCCAGCCTACAACAGCAGAGAATTTGGCCTCTCCCTCAGCCCCTCTAGCTCCAGGTTCATTTTGTGATCCCATGCCTCCCGTTCCCTCTAGGAATTCAGTATCAGGACCCAGATTTTCTTTATTCACCATAGACCCCAAACACGCTGAAAATAACTGTGAAATCAGTTTCCAAGAGTCACATTTTAGATTTTGTTGTATTTTTGTAATTCTGGCTACCTTTACTCTGCTCATCATCAGTCTATATGATGGACAAGGTAAGCTCCACAGGAAGCTGGTACAGCTGTTCATTTTTGTAACTCTTGCCAGGCACAGGGAGACTGGAAAGAAAAAAAAAAGCTGTAATATCTGTCAGTAAGCATCTTTATACTGGCTCTAGAAGTATCTACATGTTTTAGGAAAGTTCTGACTCATCTAAAGATGCATCCTTCCATTTATCAACCTTAATGGGGACAACTTAATTTTTGAGGTAGCTGGGCATTTACCTCTTAAAATCCCAGTGGTTGCTGCAGGTTCACTTAATCCTGTTTTGTCTCAGCTCCCACTGCTAAGACTTTGCTGCTCACTTTAATACTAGCTAAAAAAAGGCAAAAAAAAAATTACTTAAATTCCCCAAAGAATTCACAACGTAAGGTTGTCTCATCTCTAGCAATGCTATGCTTTAGTAATTTAAAAATATTTGCCTCAATTATTTTTTACAAGGACTCCTCTGCACATTGGCAGGTACACCTACTTAAAGGTGCTAAGTTTTGTATTTTAAAAAGGAATGTAAGAACAGCTGCTCCATTTGTACCATGCTCTTTCTTTCTTTGCATACAATCAGATGGGTGAAAGAGACAGGGGGTAGGGAAGAATTCCACAACATATTCATTTGGTAACTTACATTATTTTCTTTCAAAGGGCATTACAATACAATTCTCTCACTTGGGGAACTTCAAGAGAAGATAATTATTCTTGCCTGCCTTGTAATATATATTAAAAATGTTCAAATGTGGCTTTCCAGGGAATTCTGCCAAATATTTTTAGGCACCAGACCCAGCTTTACTTAATTTTATGTTGCCTTCTTAGTCTATTATAAAATACTCTTCCATGCAGTTTGAATTTGGTAAAAAGGCTGAAGCATACTCATTTATATTAGAAACATAAAAATCCCTCTTTCCTTGAAATAGAGATCTTTAACTCCTAATGTGACAGCCATTCAGATGTAACTAAAGTGTCTCTACAGAGCTTAACACACATCAGTGAGCTTTTACTGCCACAAAAACCAAGCAGAAACAGAGAGGGCTGTTGGGATTTCTTTAGGAGACAACACACCAAGAACAGAAAGTAGCTTTAAATAATTTTGTTTTATGATCACTTTATTAGTAGTATGACAGTAGCACCTTGAGACTCCAAAAAAGACCACAACACTGCTGCATGAAGCATTATAAAAGCTTCAAAGATGCAAATCCTAAATCTTTAGTGTTGTCATCAGCTGTAGAAAAGTATGAAATTATATTGTAGTTGGGGTAAAAAAAAAGCTATTTAAGGTAATATGAGATTATTGTTACCTCTAATATTAGCAATAATGTTTATTACAAAGAATAAAACAATGGCTGTGGGCAAAGCAATCTGCTCCAAGGATTTTACAGCCTAGGCAAATAAGAAAGCCAAGCACAGACAAACAGGCACAGCTCGTGATGCAAGAGTGGAGTATGTAGAGCTGAGGAAAGAGAATTTAAGTAACAGAAAGGGAGGGATAAAACAGATAAACAAATAAATGGTACTGAGCTGGCAGTCTCAGACCAAAGAGAAAATGGGAAACAGAGGCACAGGGACTTGCTCTGAACCACACAGAGCAACTTGCAGTGAGAGAAGCCGGACAACCAGATCCTCACTTCAGCATCCACCCAGTGAATTCTGGCATTTCACTTTATAAAAATTCAAGTCTAGCCTAATACAGTCTGGGGAGAAAGGCAAAGCAACCCTCATCCTGAACTTGAGAGAGTCAGACATGATTTACACTGCTGATCAGGATAAACCCCACAGTATTTCCAGCAACCTTCTGGATATGTCAGTGTCTTCCCCCCACCCTTTTACAAACCAGCATCAGAAACTGTAGATAATTAGCACAAACGTCCATGTGAAATGTTGTAGTTGTTTGAGTGTTTATTTTGGCTTTCTAAAGTGGGCTGGAATCCAGCTCTTGTGCTCAGCCCCACCTCAGTTATATTTGTCCTGTTACACACAACCAACTTGGAGCCACATTTAAATATGAAACACTTTAAAACTATATTAATGCTATCTCTTTATCATTATTACACACTTCAACTCTCCCCACAAGTGTCCCTAAGTTCATTGGTTGACCTAACTTGTTCTAAAGAGTTTGTTTCACAGAGCAGTAACACTGTTTTACTTTTCTTAGCTTCCCTGATAACCAAAGGAAGCCTGCCCAGACTGCAAATTGAAAATTGAAACAGCTGAGAGGACTCCTCCTACCTCCCCTTTCTCGTGTTTTCATCTTTTATGGTGGCAGGCCAGTCTGTGCCAGACAAACTAGGATTTCTTCTCCTCTTCAGTCGCTTGGCTGCTCTTTCCCATAGATATTCCAACAGTAGATTAATGTCAAGCCATGCTGAGCCAAACACATGAATCTCTGAAGATTTCAGCCCAGCAGGAATGCTGCTGGATAGGTTATTTTGGGTTTTTTTTTTTTGTTTTTTTTTTGGTTTTTTTTTTTGTTTTTTTTTTTGGTTTTTTTTTTTTTTTGTTTTTTTTTTTGCTGTTAAACCAAGAGATTGCAACTGAACATGGTCTGGTGTGTGTGAGTAAAGAGGAACTGTCCCCAGTATCAACTAACTCAGGTGTTTGGGAGGTCATAATAGGGAGTCCATCCACAGCACAAATACTTGGAGGCTGGAGACAGCACACCAATGAAATATCCAAACTCACAAGCTGGTGAGAAGCCTTCAGGATGCTCATTTAGGCCTTGCCTCACCTAGAGAATTGATTGGGCCAGTTTGCAACAAGCCTTGCCTCCCTCAGGGCAGGATCAGCAGCCTGGGACTCTAGGGCCCAAACAGACATTGCTATTTGCTGGTCCAAGGATACCAGAGAGGAATTAGTGGATCAGGACGATGTTCCCCCTCCCACCAGCTCCAAACTCAGTGAGACCTGCTGTGTCTTGCAGAAATACCATGCTGGCATGTTCTTCCCTCTGGAAGGGGTGGCAGCTCCCACTGGGTTTCTTCCCTCATGCTTAGTCTCTAATACGGGAAGGAAAATTTTGAGACTTCCCTGACCCCCTAAAAGCAATGATAATCCCTCGTTCTAACACTTCTGAGTCCATCACAGACACAGATGGGGGAGGAAATTCTCCTCCTTACAACAGTTACAGAGGAATAATAGCAAGGGAGAATAATGGAGAAGAAGCAAAGGTGGGCAAGGCAGATAAACGCAGCAGAGCACCATGCTCCTCCTGATGCAGTCTTTGTCCTGGAGTGCCTGAGAATTAAGCACACCAGAGGCACCTGTTGCATCTTTTTGCAGCAAGACCCCAACATTCCCTTTAAAGCAAGCAAAGACCTTGCTAACTGTGGAGCATTTCTGTCAGGGCTGTTTACCTGGAGTCACCGAGCACGCTGCACTAGCACAGCCAGGCAGCAGCACTGTGACCTCCCCAGCCCGTGTGTGGAGTATTTGCAGATCTGCTCCTGATGCCCACCAGACCACTCTGAAGAGCACAGAGATCCCACTAAGGAGTCAGGGACACTCCTCAGAGGGTCAGTCCAAACCCAGCACCTTTCCTGGAAGCATCCCAAGCTTTGGAGAAGGCATTGAAGACCAACTCCTTGCAGTTCCAGACCAAGCTGATCCCAGCCTGCCCACAGCCCCCAGTCTGCCTCTTTGCAGCTCAGGCCATCAGCCAGCACAGAACCCACAGCTTCAGTGTAAACCACACAAGGAAAAACAAACAAACAAACAACACACAAAACCACAAAAGAGATGATCCTCAGCAATTCTGGACACAACACATACAGGCTTTCAGCTTCTCTCCCCCACAGGTCAGTGAAACTACAAGACCTCCCCCATCTATTCCAGCCATGGAAACTGTATCCTCATAGCTTAAAAAAAAACTTACTTGTGCAAGAAACTACCAGGCTGAAGACTACTAAATGAGACTAAATTCTGATTTTCTTCAGGAAAAAAGGTCAGTCTATAATTGAAGTAAAGCAACACTTATAGGCAGTTGATGGAGGACATCACAGGGGGTTTGACTAGAGACATTGGAACCCACTAGCAGCTAAACATGATTGTCTGCATGATTGACAGAAAGACATTAATTGTTTGTGCCATCAGGAAGAGGAAAAAAACCCTCCAAGTTCATATAGCTCAAACTGTGGAATGTGAATGCTTGAGTAGGTCCATAATCAGCCCACAAAAAACGCATGGAAGAACAAAATCTCTAAATTCATTTCTGTGCAGTTGTGCAGGGGGTCTGCAAGATGGATCAAAGGCTGCAGTGGTTTGCTCTCCAAAACGTTTGGAATCCAGGGCTCCAAGCAGTACAGCTTATGCTCTTCATCTATCAGCAGCTTATGTTTCTAAAAAAAATCTAAAAATTTAAATGCCAAATTGCAAACTTCTCAAAAGGCATTCTTAAAGAGCTAAAGGAGAATTGGATACCAGTGTTTTGCAGTTAAAAGTGCTGGCACTTTATAAAGAGAAGCCTTTTGTTAGAGACAGGAAGTTTAGTTTATTGCCTGGTGTATACAGTTCACCCACCACATTATTTTGGGCTATTTTCATTCCTCACACAGCAAAGAGGAAATTCTAAGAACATTTCATTACTTTTCTTTGTTTGATGAACAGCAAAGGTTTGCAGTTTGCTGACCACTGTGTTGCTTTGCTACTTTTGACACACAATTTCACTTCACATAGATCCTCAGAAGGAGAAAACATTTGCTCTTTATAAAAATCAATTGTTTCTGCCCCATTCACTTTAAGTCCATCTCTCACCCTCATCTTTCATTACTTCATAGAGAGAATTCCTGAATACAAAACTAAGGGGAAAAAACCTCTAAGTTGCCTTTTTCTTTTTTTAATGTGAGCAAAACTTCAGGCTCAGAAACTACTAAGAGGCAAATAATGAAAACTTTTCGCATCCTTGCAGTTTCCACAGATCTTTTCCAGTACCCAATCTGTAGCAGAGGAATAAAACCACAGTACAGCATAGCACTTTATTACAATACAGCACTCCTGAAGAGCATTAATTTTCACCCAGCTAGTGCATCTTATCTACTGTTACAATTCTCTTTGCACAAGATGGTTCTGTACAGCTGAAATTATAAAGCAAAGAGTTAGAATACATGCTTGTCCATTTGCTCTCTCCTTTTTCATCAATTCACAAGGTTATCCCTAAATGTTTTTATACCATTCTGGCCTAGAAGAAAAAAAAAATTATTCCTCATAAAAGGCTTGGTTTCTAAAAAATGCTAAGCATTTAAACATTTATTGGAAAGAGTTTTAGTTCCTCGTTAATCTGAAGATGAAGTATTATTGATTTACAATGAGCAATTCATCCAATATCCATCAGCAGCGTATAAAAACAGAGCCTGAGAATTAAAAAATGGGTGATGCCTGTTTGGCAGCACTTTCCTGTGTCCTGCCAATGGCACAACCTGTCCAACTGGATGGAAAACAGCCCTGCTCTTTCTGTGTGTGTTCTGCATGCTTGAATGTATATGTCCCACGGATCATAGGCTAACCTACATTTATTTTTACAATACAGGATCACAGGATCAGCAAGTATATATTAGATCAAGGCTTTGGGGACTTTACATATTGCTTAACCTCAGTCACCCAGGCTCTTAGTCACTGCAGCAAGGAGTGGGGTAAAAATAGATAAATTGCACAGATAGATTGACACAGAGACATACACACATCTGTGCACACAGACATACATATCCCTAGGGCCTGATGGAACAACTCCAGTGCAGCACAGTGAGCTTTGGATCAGGCCCAGCACCAGTGTATGATATGGACTAACTGCCTCTGATCTTTGAAACCAGTTCTAAAAAGCTTTTACAGGGGGTGAGCCTCCATTCCAGGACCCTGATTTTCCATCAGTGGAACTCTATTGGCTTTAGTGGCGTGTAAAACCAATGTAATGAAGTGGAGAATTATGCTCACATTATGTTTTTTAAGTAGCTTATTAGCCTGCATATTACACCCTGTTTAGTGAGTTGGCAGCTGTGCAAAGGACTCCAAGGACCTAATTCACTGGAGCTGATATGACTCTTCCCACTGGATTTGGGTCAGGACCCTAAATCATCCTGAAAATTCTGGGGAGAGATATTTTAAAGCAGTGCAGTTAAGGTACAAGGGTGTTAATGAAAGTCTCTTGAGGACGTCATGGCCTTTATTAGTTTGGAGGAGCTTTCCACATGCAAAAGGAGTTAAAAAAAAAAAATCAGAGTGGGCCAGATGTCCCTGTACGTGACTTTTTCTTCCTTGTTACCATTTAAAAAAATTACACAAAACCCATCCCCATCTCAGGATGGAAAAAAAAATCTATTTCAGTCTAAATAGATTTGTTTATACCTTGTAGCATGCAGTGAGTGTATGGGGTGGGAGTGGAAGGGAGAGATAAACATGTCTGTGCCACCCCCACCTCCACTGCTTCGTGTTTGGCCCTCGGGGTGAATTTCCTGCCAATGCTGCTTGATCTTAACTCTTCCCTCTCACTCCTCTCAAGACTGCCTACCTCTCAGGAGTGCCAGAGCCACATCTCTCAGCCTTTAGGGCTGCACCTGCTTTTCCCCTCTGTGCTGCCATTGGCCGTGCATGTCTCCCCTGGCAGCCTCCTGTCACCCCCAGCCCTCTGCCTGCCCAGCTTCCCACACAAACACACTTATTGAGCAGGTACAGCAATTGCTTTCAGAGCATTTTTCCTACAATGACATTTCTTGGTTTGCTCAGGCAAGATGCAGTGCTGTTGTGCCAGTTCCTCAAGCCCTGTCCCAGCCCAGGTTCTCTCAAGACTGTTAATAACTCCTATGGAGACAGGCAGAGAGAGCTGGGCTGGCTCAGCCTGGAGAAGGGAAGGCTCTGGGGACACCCTAGAGCACCTTCCAGTACTAAAGGAGGACTTAAGAAAAAGAAGGAGAGCAGCTTTTTACGTTTGCAGATACTGATAGGAAAAGGAGGGACAACATTAACTGAAAGGGTAGAGATTTAGATGAGATGTTAGGAAGAAATTCTTCCCTGTGAGGGTGCTGAGGCCCTGGCACAGGGTGCCCAGAGAAGCTGTGGATGCCCCATCCCTGCAAGTGTCCAAGGCCAGACTGGACGGAGCTGTGAGCAACCAGGTCTAGTGGAAGGGGTCCCTGTACATGGCAAGGGGGGGTGGAACAAGATGATCTTTAGGTCCCCTCCATCCCAAACTATTCCATGATTCTGTGACTATTAACAAATCTTGGTGCTTCGTCCAAGGAACAACTCCTGGAGCATCAGCTACAAAGGCTTGGGAACTGTCAAAGTCTGGGTGCAAACCCCTGCTCCTGCACCATCTCCCACCACCTTTGTCCCCCAGCTTTTGCAGAACGGGAATTAACAACAGAACTTTACCCTGCAGAACAAATATGGGAGCAAGTGCATCAAGATATGTGATGACCAACGCTCACATCTACCCAAAAAGCCCCAAAACACAGCAAAAATACAAAAGAGCATAAGTCCTTCAAAATAAGTCCTTCAAAAGAAAATGGGCCAGGTTCCATCCATCTGACATGTCAGGATCAATGTGGAGGCCAGGGGGAAACTATGGATTTCAGTCAGGATCTCCCCAGAGCCTCTAAGCCATGAGATACCAGTGTTACTTAAGAGATGACTTTGCAAGGGACCGGAAGATTCAGTGCTGTTGATCCGACCCTTCCCTTCTGGCAGAGGGTCGGGGCCCTCAGTTACTGGGGGGGGACAGGCCACCACCAGAGGCACACCTCACCTGGATATTTCCTGAGCTGACAGCAGCTGGTGAGCAGCACAAACAGCTCTGGGCATAATGTAACCTAAAGCAACGGGCAAGCAATGTCCAGCTTGGATCTCTGCCCCCCACTGCTCTCCACATCTGAAAGTAAAGCTACCTCCAGTGATCACACTTGGTACAATTTTCCTCCTGAAAGCTGGATAAGTTTTTACTGAAAATCCCCTTTTTTTTCCTCAGATACTCCTAATTTTCCTTTTTTCCTATTACATATTTTTTAATGACCTTACATAATATTTTCTTTTTGAACAATTGAGTATTAAGCTACTACTCCATTGTCATACTTCAGTGACTCAGAATAATTTGCAAATGTTTAAAATTTTGACTGCATGATTTTGAATAGAGATTAATGGAAGGAATAGAACTATCCAAAATGGTTTTTTTCAGAATATTTATTGGATTGAAAATATTGAAAATATTTTCAAAATTAGAAGGACAGAAGATCTAGTCCAGAAATGCCAAAATATTTAATTTAGCCATACTTATGAAAAAACAAAGCAATGAAATTTCAATGTATTTTCATTTCAAAACACTACCTTTTGTTTCAAAATATTCTTAGAACAAAAAGAATGTGCAGGGCAAAGTCATACTTTAATCCAAAATATATATTCCGCTTCGTGCCAAAATATGGATGTAATTTGGGAGGTTCACATATTCTTGAAAGACATGGAAAATGTCTGCCTCAGTTCCTGCTCAATCAAATTATTTTCTAATAGTTTGGTTCAGTTAGCAAAATACAAAGCACAGAGGCGTCCATTCCTTCACCTCTAAAAAAGAGATTTATGTCCTCAGAAAGTGATGATCTGAAAACAGCAGCCTTATGATTGCTGGAGCATTGAGGGAATTGCACACGACTGACATGTTCTGACAGCACACACTGGAAGAGTATTCTTTCTTCTGTGGAGCTGAAATAAGTAAATCAATACTCGTTTCTACCTATAAGAGTCAATGCTTGTTTTGTGTCACCAATGCCACCTAAATCATTGACCATATGCCCATTTCTTAAATGTCTTAAATGAAGACACAATGAGGGGTGGAGAATTTTCTCTCTGTTGGACTAAAAAAAGTGACTTAGCCCATGTAATAATATACCCATGTATTAATATCAGAATACTCAATAAAACCCTCCACACTTCTCAAATTGATGTGCTTGCTAAAAATCAGAAAAAAAATTCCCTCAAAATGCTAAAGCCTCAATTGTTTTATTTTCTTGATGAATCTCCAGGATTGCAAAACTCGTGAGGGTTTTCATTAAGAAAAGAAAAATAAAATATCCAAGAAATATTTTTTTTATAATATTTCTTGCATGTTTGCAACTTCAAGACTCTCTGCAACAATTTTAAGTGAAATTTATCTTAATGAAATTGATCTTAAAGAAGACGTTCCTGCACAAGCTTTTACACCTCAGCACTTGAGCCCTTCTCCTTCCAGGCACATGTCACTCTTCACATGATGAAAAGCAAGGGATAACCGTGCTTAGCTGTTCCAGTAACGTATGAAGCAACTGGTGAATGAAAACCTTGTGCTCCAGATTTGGTATTATTTTGAATCAACTGCTGCCATTACTCACTCACCCAATAACAGCATTGCAGCAGAGGCTTAGTGAAGACAAGGGGAAGGAATTCAGCACTGAAAAGGCGAGTCTGAAATGCTGCCAGCCCTCAGTGAATTTTCTTGAGTTAATGACACAGAGCACACCACGACATGTCTCGACCGCACCACGGACAATTTTCCGTGGAGCACAAACAGCCAGTGGGCATCCCCAGACCCTGGGCCTTGCATCACCCGTGGGAATGCAGATTGCTCACATCCAGGAGGGATTTAGGCTTCACTCAGCACAGGGCCTGGAGAGCCTGGCATGATATGGAAGTGAAGTCATTCAAAGGCAGCACTGGGCACAATTAGCACACTGGCGTTTGAGGTGTTACTGGGATGGAGGGGCAGAATTTTCCAGCTGGGGTGGGAAGGAAACACATTGTCCTGATACAGCTGTATTTTAACTATAAAAATGCAGGAGTTCCTTGAAAACAACCCCTGGACTGTGCTGCTGCAGCAAGGGGAAGTTTATTGCAATGCAAAATTTTAACTGGCATGATAATTACGAAGAGGCCAGTTTAGGCTGTTTTCACAAAAAAAGGATTGCATATTTTTCTAGATCCAAAGTTTGGCATCCAATTATTACAACAGAAATTATTATGAAGCATGAACCTACAGGCCAAACACCAGATCCACTGTGGCTAGCTCTACCACTTCTATCAGACTTTTCAAAGCAAATCAAAATGAAAAACTAGCTGAAAATAATCTGTGGCAGAGTTATAGACTGCATCCATCAGCTCAGGTCTGATGTTTGATTTCTATCTATTGAATCAGCCCAGATTTTTGTGTCAAGGTGCATTTCCCAGTGGTACTGCATTGATTCAAAGGTGGCTTAGGGAGTCTAATGGTCTCTCTGCTTCTGAATGATGCAGTGTCCTGTCCTTAGCCCTTCTAAGAGCTTCTTTCCCCTTAGGCAGTGAATTCTGGAGGGAAAAGCTTCCTTCTTTCTCTGCACACTGCTGCTGTCCTACTAACTCCATCTTCCATCACAGTAAGTAAAAAGAGATTCCATGACAAACTTGTTCTAAGACAAACATAAAACAGGCTTGAGTTATAATGAAATTAAATTCCTAAGGCCCGCTTAATCCTTGAGCTCAGAAATAAAACTGGAAGTGGACACCGAAATTATTTTCATATTGACCAGTATTGAAGCAAGTAACATCCTGTCCTATTTTGTTTTTATTTTGAATGGAGTAACCTGGAGATGTGTTAGTTCTTTTGCAATGTGCCAGCAGTGTACTGGGCACTGTGTAACACAGGACATGCATTCCCCACTGTTGGTCTTATCTAGCATCCACTTTGTTTCTGTTAGCTCATTCCTTTCTCACAGGGATCACCAAAGAAGTGGGACTTGAGCAGCATTCAGCAGCTGTAGAGTCTGGACTTGGGCACACATTCCCATTCACAAATTAATTACACTTTCAACTAAGAGCCTGAGTGACCCAGTTTGCTTTCAGTGCTCCCAGATGGAAATATTCTGCCAGAATATTTCCATCCTCCCAGATTCACCTGAAACTCCAGAATGGCTCTCAAAGTTGGAGGCACTGGCAGCAGTGGATGCCTGGCTGTCCACCCTGAGGGACAGGGCAAGCAGGGGCAGTGCAAGCCCTTTCCCCCATGCCATGGTGTCCCCTCTGCTCTTTGAGAGGCTCCAGCTCCCCCTGACAATGTTATGTTCATCCCACTGGGCCATACCATGGGCAGTGAAGTGCTCTAGGTTGTCCTCCATGAGGACCTCCAATGGTCTGATCCTCTCACAACATTTCAAATTTTGTTGTTGTTATTAAAATGAACAGTTCCAGGCCTGTAACCCAAGCAGTTTACTCACTATTCTATGTAATTCTCTTATTTCCAGACTAATATAATCCATGATTGCCCCAATATGTTGATTTTGCACTCAGTCAGACTTTTTTCCTTGTTCAGACTGATACTGAAGACATCATAAATTTGACACAGTACATATTCCAATATTCTGGATAAAAGTGTATCTCAGCAAGGCAGTTTTCTGTTCATAGGAAGAATTTGAGAAACTTTTTTTTTATTTCTATGACATTAATCATTAAACTTTAAAAATGGATCAGACTAAGCAGATTCCTGTTTGGTGGTAACTATCTTTTTCATGATCTGTGGTATTTTACACCAGCTGAAAACATCCATTACTTGGAAGACTTCCTACATGGTGTTGTTTCCATCTTACACAAGCTGCTTGCCTTTTGGACAATCAGGGCAAACAGTAAATATTTGCAGCTTTGAACAAGCATCTGGGGAGTAGTCACTACAACTGTCTGAGTTACCTCAAATTGATTGGCAATCAATTCACCTGAGGGAAAATTATCTAGCTCAGAGTAGCTGAAGAGGAAGAGCTGAACTCCCTAATGGCCCCAAGTGGTTTAGTAGTCAACAATCACAACCACTCAGTGATGCCTTGTGAAGGCTGACCTACAACAGAGACTAGACAGTTAAAGAATAAAGTAGGCATTTATTAGAAGGCCTCAATTGATACACCTTGGGCAGCACAAGAGCCCAGCCAGGGCTACACCCAAGATGAACCCAAAATGGTCACAAAATGGATGACCTCTCACTTTTATAAGTTCTGGTCCATTTGCATATTGGAGTTAATTGTCCAATTATAGCTTTAGGTTATGAAGTCCCATCCTTGTTTTTCTCTCTTCAGTCCACGTTGTTTATGCTCTTGGGCCTGAGATTTGGATCATTTGTCCTTGGTCCCCAGCTAGAGCAGGAATTGTTTTGTTTACCTAGTCTGTGAAAAGAGCTTACTATCCCTTAATGTGAAGCTCAGAATCACACACTAAAGCAGTACAGAATCTGAAATATATAAAAGCTAAAACCTGAGGCATCACAGGAAAACAATGGGAATTCAACATACTCAGTCTGTTAAAGCCGATTTGGCACTTCTTAAAGAACCGGGCCCTAAACGTCTCTAAAATGCCTGTGACAATTTCAGATATTCTGACAGAGACATTTGTGAAAAGATGAGTCAGTTGTTCTGCTGGGAGAGTTGCTAATGACACGGAGATCACAGGTTTCTGAGTCAGGCACACGCAATAACGCTCCTCACCGGAAGCGCGGCCCTGATGGGAGCAGATAGAGCCAGGTACAGATGCAGACAGATGTTGGCACAGGGTGGCACAAAGGCTTGGTTGGCAAGGGTTTGGGAAAGCCGAATTGCTCACAATTAGTGAGTTATGCAAAATGTCCTTAAGGAGTGATGATGTTTTGTGTTTCAGGAAAATTGTTTATGCGCTTACTTCAGACCTCTACTCTTCCCTTCACCTCTGCCTTTTAAGCCAAACACAGACTTGGCAGATAAGCAATGAAGTTCAAACTCTTCCTATCATAATCTCAGGGTTTGCAATGCCAGAAAACTCCTCTAACAACATCAGCAAATTGATTATTTTTATGGTGTTTTTTTTCCAATTAAAAGTAAATTTTGGAATTAATGGTACAATTTGGTGGCCAGCGTAGGAAGAGATCATTCCAGGGATAGGAAGTGCTCTTTGGAAGAAAAGGATTTGAAGAGTGTGGAATTTTCTTCTAAGTCAGTTGCTGGAAAATCTAACATGCTCAGTACCACTGAATTTATCACAAACTAATTTCCAAAGCTGAGAAATCAAACACTTGCCAATTTTTTTTAACAGACTTGCAGAGGATTAAGAATAATTACAGCTGTATTGTTAAGGGGACTCCACTTAAGTGCAATCAATCTGATTAGTTTATGTTTTAACCTCACCATCATTTTACCATCAATTTTTATGTCCTGCAGATTCTAGATGCTGATAGATCATCTCAGCTCCCCATTTTTTCCATTACCAAGGTTTCATTATGCACGTTAAGCATGTTTCCATTTGCCTGAGGTACACCAGGGGCAGGGAAGCATTTTTCAAAGATAACTCATTTAATATTAAATGTCAAAATATTACTCACTTCTTTAGCAAGATCATGCAGCTGCAACCTGGAGAATTAATTTGGGATGGTGTCTCTGTGGAGTTCAGGGCGTTGGTCTAAGCATACCTTTAGCTAAACAAAAAAATCATTGACTTACCCAGAATTTAAAGCTTGTATGGAACTGACTAAAGGGCAATAATGAACAGCTAAACATATGAAGGAAGTGGTTTATAAGCCAGAAATGCTGTGATTAATTATGGCTAAAACAGCCAGGGGAAATTTCTCATTACACAAAGTAATTAAATCAGTCCATTAGCATGATAACAAAAAAAGTGGAAATGGCTGTAGGCTTTGTTTTGAAGATTATCACCATAGCATTTCCCTTCTGCACAAGTAATCAAGAACCCATTGAAGAAAAGAAACATTAATACCCCCCACTTTACAGACAGAAAATCGATGTAGGAGAAAAAGACAGGCTGTTTATACAACACTTGCTTCCTGTGTTTCATTGGAGGCAATTCCTGATTTACATTCATGTAAAGCAGCTTCCAGACAGCCCTTAAATGACACGTCCAAGGATCTGTGTCAACAGAGGGAACTGTCACCTGATCCTCCCCATCCCAGCTCTGAGAATATGCGGAAAAGGCTTCCTCCTCATGGGAAGACTGAAATGATTATTAGATTTCCAAGAAGGGTTTCCCATACCTGCACAGGTAATTATTCCTGGAGCAACAGACATCTATCCTGAACTGCGCATTTGTCAAAAGAATAAAACAGAGTTGATAACTGATCATTCCTTATTAACTGTTTTTGTTGCTATTTGGGGTATAAATCTTGAGTGCTGTGGGGTTTACTTCTAAGTTTTTCATTATGTGTTTAGCTAATTCCTTCTTTCTATACAGTATCAAAAAAGGAAACAAATCTTTCAGGGTGTTTGTTTGGGTTTCTTGACTCACAACCTTTTAGGGACTTTCTACACATAAAAACTATTTCATAGGAGAGGTGGAGTGAATTTTAAACACATATTGGTGAACAAAAACATTTACAGATACTCTGATTCTGTATTAGAAATATCCAAACTGGATGTCTTTCAAAAGCAGTAATATTTCTTCCAAATTACATCCTTTCTTACCTTGAAAAGTTCCAAGAGTGTTTGAACCCAAACTAACCAAGCTCTCCTTAGTGCAGTGTGTCAATACAGTTTATGGTGGTCAAAACATGGTGGTCAAAACATGAATGAGCTCACTCCAGCTCATTCACTACAGAACCCATATGAAACTGGTTTTGCTAAAAAAGCAATGAAAAGGAGATAAATTGAGTCATTCCATGTTCCTTAAAAAGGGCATTTGAATGTGACAACAGCTGCTCTTTTCCTTGTAAAACAAGACAGAGCCAAATTACTCTTTAAAATTATACACCAATCTGAAAGCCAAAGAATTTTAGTCCCTCTGTTTAGTTCTCTTATTTAGCAAAACAGTTAAAGTCAGCCAGGCCTATTCCCAGGACCTAAAGTTTCTTCCTGAAAGCCAAGACTTCCAGAATGGCTTTTTTAAATGTTCTGTTCAGTCTTCCCTCCAAATGTAAAACACCAGGATTTCCTCTCAGGATCTGTATTTTGAAAATTGCTGCCTTTGAGCCATCAGGTAATTTTTGGTGCCCCAAACCAGCCTTCAACACATTCTTTTGGGTTCCCATGTATTTATTTCTTTGACCCTCTGCCTGCAAAGGAAAAAAAGCACCTCGAGACGGCTCTTGAGGTTTGCTCTACAGCTCCCCTCTAGCACTGGCTATAGGCCAGACTTCTTAGGTGGGGCCTTATAACCCCAGGATGAACCAAGATAAATCTGTGGCACCAGCAAGAAGCTGGGAATGCAATACTTGCTTCCATTTCAGAAAATGGCAAGCAAAAATAAAAATGGCTTTCTTGTGGCTATGTACAAATCCAAGATCTGAAGTTGTACCTAATAACTGCCTGGTCTCAGGTGCTGTTACTGCACAGTCCTACATGATAAGGTCCTTAGACAGCACAATAATGGCTACAGTAGAAATACACTGCTTTTCCTACAAAAATCATAACTTTTGGGTTGGACATCATGGACATCATACCTGACAGCACAATCACTTGCATTCTAGAGATGAGTTTCCTGCTTTTGACAGGTCTCTGTTTTGTCTTTCACCATGATTTGGTTCTCATGGATATTGCCATTAGATGCTCCAAGCCATAAAAGTTTTTAGCAAAAATGTTCAATTTCCAAAGAATCCTTTTCCCCAGTACACACTAATGATGAAATACAGAGACTCCTCCAGTTCATCTGTAAGGAGGAGGAAAGGAAATTGAGCAGAGGAGAACTGCTCTTAACACAGCAGAAATATTTCCCCACTCTCCTTTGCTCTGTCCAACTGGCAATGTTCTCATTTATGTCCAGTCTACAGATGCTTCTATAGGAACTGATTGCAAAATCCCTTAAGTTGAGACATATCTGGTTAACTTTAGTAATAAAATTAACATACTTCGGGGACAAGCACATAGAGAAAATGTTTGGTCTGAAGGGCTGGCTACAGAGATGTGGGTGTATAATCAGTCCAGCTTTCCAGGAAAAAAAAGCTACATTTCCCAAAAGCCAACACAACCAAAACAGATTTTCCCTTTGAACTGGTTCAGTACTTCTTTGTGCTGATCTTTCACACAGTTTTGCAGGTCATATAAGGAGTGGAGAAAACACAACTCTTTACTAGTTCCAACAGTTTTAGGTGGCTGCTCATGCTGGCACTGCTCTTCTGGCTGACAAGGAATATCACCACACCCTAGAAAATACATTACACAGTACAATGATTATGCATGTTAAAGAAAGAATCATTGCTGCAGGAAAAAGTAAGTCTTAATTAGAGACGAGCAAATAAATTCATAATAGTGTCTCTCCCTTTAAACTTTCACGTGGTGTTTGTTTCCAATTTTTAATGCACCTTTCTCATTAGGAAGTGGAAATTTCTAAGTTTCTCTGACAAAAACTTCTTTGCAGTACCTCACCTTGCTTCACCGGTAGCTGGCAATGACCAGAATTACCTGGGACAGTGTTTGTCTCCAGAGGGAATTATTTAAGAACAGTTCAGCTGCCCCATAGGCTTTGACCCAATCTCCTTGGCATCATATGATGTCTCTTAGAGAGGTCAGCATCAGATCATCCTGAGGAACTGATAAGGTCTCAGTTTCTACAACATGAAGCAATTTAATTCCCACAGAGGGCTCATCCTTGTCTTTACAGTCAGATATTTCCTGTTAAGATCAGTATTCCTTCTCCAATGTTGTCATGATCCATTCTAATTCTAGAGATCCGTTTTGTCCATATAGGTAAGCAGTATGCATTTAAGTTGGAAACTCCACCTGTGGAGTACTAAAATCAAACAGATGTGCTGGTTGGATTTTGGTTCAGATCTTTTAGTTTAAATTTTTTGTTTTAAAAAATAAAATTTTTAGTTTTATTTCCTTCTGATAAATATTTTCCCTGGAAAGCTCTGGGCACTAAATATTGTAGAACACAAATACAAATGAATTGTGGATACCACTCAACCCAAACTCAGTTTTGCACATGCAAACTAGTTTTTAATAAATTTCTTACCTTTTTCTATTGATTGTCTAATAACACCATGTTTTTATTGTATTTACTGGGCTTTTTGATTGCTACCTCTAACCATTTGACACTTCATGGCGAATCCAACTACCATATTTTGACAAGGTGACTCCACTGAGAATTTAGAGCTTGAACAATAGGATTTTATTCCAGCCACCATTTTGTTTAATCAAGAATTAACATGACTTTCCAGCTTTCACCAATTCAATGCTGTACACACCTTCCCAAAGACTTTTGCTAGATTAATGAACATGTGGTTTGGCCTGAAGTACTGTGATACTCTGATTGTGATTTTTGACGTGCCTTTAGTTTTCTGTCATGTGTTGCACAAGTCTCTTCTAATATAAGGGCTCTTGCAGTCACGAAGATTGATAACTTAAGATGATAAGACAATTACTGGGATAAGAATACCAGGTTCATAAGTTCTGTATCTTAATAAAACTTGAGCAGTTAAAGCAGAAAATTACACTGCAGAAGATAAACTCTCCTTCAAATTCTATTACACAAATCACAGTTGTTTATTACCCACAGAAGTGTAGCGGAGGGATCTTTTTTTTGTAAAAGGTTTAAGAAATTTCTGACACTTCCAATCCTTTTAATTAAAACTGTTCTCATGACTCACTGAAGTCACTTTAAAATGTAGACGTATATCAAACCAGGTTGTGGGTGTGCACTGATACTGTGATTTACTCTCAATTGCTGGCCAGACTTATCAGTTAAAACAATTTAAAACACATGGAAGTTTTGTTTTTCTCAACCACAGACTAACAGGCAAAAGCAAAGCGGATTTAACCCCTCCAGTTTGAGAGTTGCGTGGGATTTAGCCACCCAGCTCTCATTAAAGTCAACAGAAGTTCAGTTCCACGGGTGTGGCGTGGCACCCTTCCACCTAACTCCTGTAAGGCTGCAGGCTTTGTGTGTTTGTGGGGGCAGAACGGTGGCCAAAAATCCCTTATCTTGTGGGGGCACTGCCCTTATGCTGACTTCAGTGGAGCATCTGACCAAATACCTCGGCCAGCTACAGCCCAGAAGCTGGACAAGCTGGTGGGCTGATAGCCAAACCGTGATTTCTGACTGAAAACATGGTGCAAGCAGAGTTTATGCTACTTCAGAGCATTCCACTGCTTGAGCCTATCCTCAGTACAGGCCACCTGTGACACGTGAAACCTGTGAGGGACCAATAGCAGGGATTTATAGCAGCAGCAATCAAAGATTCAGATGAACATCTTGAGGTCATTAACGGAGTGCCAGCAAAACACGGGAATTGCTGAGACCATTTAGCTGGCCAGCTTGGCCATAACAGCTGCTGTATTTATGCTCTGTAACAGATCTACTCCTTCTTTACATTTGAATGCAACTCAAGGTGTTAGTTGTTGCTCCTTCAAAGCCACAGATGGAATCCTGGGACCATGGAAGGACATGGGAATGCTGCCATGGAAGACTTCACCCCACATGTGGTGGTGAAGATTCCTAAAACAAACTTTCCTAGAGGGCCAAGACATTTTGAACTGTTTAAAAGGCTTGCAGCAATGTTTCAACTTGTCCCAAGCTCTATAGCCTTTTGCATATTTTGTCAGTTTTGAAGAGAGTTAGGAAAGACTTCCAGGAGCTGATACATAGAAACATGCTCTGACTCCTGCATTTCAGCATCTCCAGCAGCTCTTGCTGAGTTATCGGAGCACAGTTCTGGGCTCTGCCTCAAATCCTCTCTGTGACCTGAGGTAAAGTTGCTTATTCTCCCTCTTCCTTAGTTTTCCAATCTTGAAGCCCAGCTGATAATGCTTCCTTTCTTCTGTGCCAAGTCCGACAGGACACACAGAGACCCTCAGCTCCAAGGGAGGGTCTCTGCTACAAGGGGGAGTTTGTTCTGTGCCTACAGCGCGGGGCTGGGATTCCACTGAAGGCTCTGGGGGTACTGGGCTCTTGGCCAAGATTCGGATAAGCTTGGCTCTTGGTTCAAACAAAGGTTCTCTCTCCTAGCAGGCCATCACATCCATTTATTTTGCCCTGTGGTGAAGTTAACGCTCCATCTGTGATGTCACAGTTGTTCCCATGACAACAGGTTTATGACTTCAATGTAAAGTCATATGGAAGGAGAAGCTCAGGGACATGAAGGAAAGCTCTTATTCAAATCAGAAACATCTGACACAATAATAGAGACGAGAAATGGCCAAGAAGGTACATTTCTTTTATTGTTATACACATCTGTGGTTTCTTCTTAAGTTTTCAGCAACCTGTAGTTCTTCCATCACATGTTTTAATAGCTACTCTTCCACTTACGTTTCTTCAGTTAAGGATGTCTTCTTTCTTCTCTTAAGTAAAAAAGTGAATTTAATACTGTTTGTTTAACTACTTAATGAATGTCTTTGCCTTTTTTCAATTAGGTTTAATTTAATAGGAGTAAATTTGGGCTTCAGTGTAGTCTTCCTTCTGATGCCAAATATGAATGATACTATTTCTGAGCAAACAGGGGAACTGTTAAAACTGTGGTTTTCCATACTTAGTAAAATAAGCTTTCAAAGAAGAAAATTAAAAAAAAAACCCCACATCAAAGATTTTTGAAACATGGATTAAAAAAAAAGAGATGCAAGAAGGCAACACTATTATGGAATAGAAGTTAGTATTGGTCAGGGTAATGTGCAGACTCAGAAGTTTTTCATTCCATATTTTTTTCTGTCTTTGCTGTTTGCTTTTTCCTTGAACATCAATCTGCTTAAACACAGAAGTCTCCCCATGGATTAAGGTGCCACCAAGGCACAGACCACAAAGTGCCACTAATATGGCTCAGTGTTTGTCCAGCACGGGAACTTCCATAGGAGTTATCATTCCTGTAGTCTCAATAAGAATTCCCAGGAGCATCTAAAGGTGAAGATGATGCCTGAAGAAAGCCTGTGAAGTTACCATCCACCCTTGTTAGCAAATCCAAACACAAAGCAGTCAATTTAAGGACCCTGAGAGCCACACTAAAAAAGAGGATGGATAGCCATGCTGAAGTTACACATTGCAGTTTGTTTCACTGAAATTACTGGATAATGTTTGCCAACAATGAAACCTTTAAGGTTCCAGTTGAAAAGTGTTCAGGTAGCTCCTGTGCAACCCAAACTGACTGGATTTAGCATGTTATGTCTCCACTTAGTTCACAGATAGTTGATTGAATTAGTTAATTAAGGCTGGAATTTTCAAAGAAGCCACAGGAATTAGGTAACCAAATTCAATGAGATTTGGGTACTTAACACCCTTAGACTCCTTTGAAAAGGCCAGCTATAAATGTTCACCTCTTTAGTTGCAATTATTTGTACTTGCAGGATTATGAGTGCAACTGTTTATAAATGCAGAACCAAGGTTGCAAAAGCAGACATGGCATGAGAACAGAGATCTGTCCATGCAGAGCACAGTACATAAATGTATACAAGCAGTGGCCATACATTTAAACCATCCTTGAAGTGAAAATACCAGTAGAGCTAGTAATAACTCTGAAGCCAGTGAGAGCTTCTAAAGCTTACCTAATTAAAATCACCTAGATATACACACTCAAATATACATGTGCACAAACTTATAATATATATATATGCACATATACATATGCACGTATAAAAGTACATGCATGTTTATAAAGAGCCAGATGTGAACATGGGTGCAGACAGTTGTTTGTTTCTGTGTGCAATTTTTTCTTTGCAAAACAGTAACTTGTAATAGTATTTGCTCCTGGGAAAAGGGGTGGCTCATCTGCTGTGGCCATGTGCATGATTTTATCTGAGTGTACGAGGAAACACCTTTCTTAACAGGTATAATCCAGGCACCATGGAGGCAACACTTCTTTAAGCAGCACAGGAGGAAGCAGAAGTATCAACTGGAATGGTAACCATCTGATTAAGAAGTAAAAATAACAACCTACAAATAGTATAACAAAACAACCCTTTAATCAACGCAAGTGGTCACCCTGTCATTGTACCTGACTGCAAGGCCAAAGGACAAAACCAAGGGCTGTTTGATAAAGGCTCCGGGTGTTAATAACCAAAATATGGCACAGCCAGCCCATACACCCCTGCTGCTGGTTCCCACTAAAGTCATTGGGGCTTCCTGGTGGCATTTTAAGGTGAGCAGGTAGACCTTGACCTTGCTGAGGAGAATGACAGAGCGTGGGATTGCTTATCCTGAACACAGCCCAGGGCTTTCATCCCATGGCTGCAGCCTCCCCCAAGGCCACTGCCACCACCATTTCTGCCAAAGGGAAAGTCCATTTGGCCTAAAGAGACAGACGATCTTCTTATCCAGCAAAGCACCCTCAGACAGGAGTAACATTAAGCCTACAAGGGATGCTGGGACTACTCACAAGCTCAAAGATACATATGGGCTTTGTAATGAAGGGAGTCTCAGAAAGGAGGATATATCCTGAGAGCAAACAAGCAGGAATGAAGAGCATCCAGCCAGATCCTATTCATTAGTGGACACCAATTGTTTTTCTACTAAAAGTTGCCAGGACTTTAATTCCATGTGTTCAGAGCAAGAGTGTTGGCCCATAAACAAATTCAAGACATTCAGAAGATCAATTTCTTCGCATAAGGAGGGTCGGTGACTTTCCATCAGAGTCAGTCACTGAGCTCTCCAAACCCTTAAGGTGTAGTAGAGCAAATAAAAATGTGGTTAGCTGAGGAATGCAAACAGATATACAGCACATATAGAACTTCAACTTCACTCCAGCATCCATATGTGGCCATAAAATACGGCCTCTTAAATGTAAAATGTATAGATTTCCCTCTGCAACAAAGGCATAAAATATTTCACTCCCAAACAAGTATTTGAGCATACAACATGATCTTTCACTTCATCTAGGACTACCCACCCAGTAAACCAAGCTGTATTCTTTCTGGGTGGCTCAGAGAATAGCATATTACAGTGGAAACACCCATTTATTTCATTTACTGCCATTTATAATATTTTCCACTATTTGCAGATAATGAATTCATCCACTTTTTGCCAAGATTATGCAGCCTGTTTTATAGCCAAAATTATCCAGAATCCTTCTAAAAATGTGTTACCCTTCATTTTCCATGATTGCTTAGTGGTTCTCTTGGAGCAGGACCAAGATCAACCATATTAACAATGCACAGCAATAGCTGAACTGTCATGCTCCCACTCTCCTAGCAGCAGGAAGAGTGCCATCGAGCTGGTCCCTGAAGTACGCACGGCTCCAGAGCATAACTGTTCAGGTTAATTAAAGCCATTAGATGAGAAACGAGGAATTACTTTTGGAGTTGTTTCCTCTGCATATCCTACACTGGTCTTCTCATAAAGGTAGATCCATTTCAGATTATCTGATGTCTTCTTGGCGCCACTGCCTCTTCAGTTCTCCGGGATGAATTGTGCTTGTAGAGCAGAGCACAGCAGAGACCTGCGGTGTGTAACAGCCCTGCACAGACCCAGCTGCTGGCCCTGTGAAGATGGACACACATCTGGAATATCACACACCACGAGGAGCATTTTCCAATCCAACAGAGGACGGAACAGGCACTCCATGACCAAGCCCATGCGCAGGGCACTGCACCAAGACACAAGCAAGGCAAGCAGAAAAAGGTGGAAAGGGACAAGTCCTTTGTGAAATTATGTGTATTGGGTCAGTGCTGACTTCTTAGCAGAGAACTTCCTGCTCCCTTCACAGGCTCGGCAGTGCTGGCACGCTGTGGAGGGTGGAGCTGCAGCACCATTCCCTCCCCGCTCCGCAAGGGAAGAGGAGAAACAGGCCGGCCACATCTGCTCTTCCCTTGTGCAGTGTCTGGCAGCCTGCAAATCCCATGCAGGGGAGAAAGAGGGCTCCTTGCCATCACCAGGCTCAACAGCTGGGCCCAGCATGTAAGATGAAGCACATGCAAATCTTTGCAGGAATTCCTTACTGCTCAGCCTGAGGGTTTGATCTTGGAGTCAAGGAAATCTAGCTCAGGACCTTGCATGAAAGAAGCAGTGCCTGCCCAGAGGTTCCAGTGGTCAGTGTTAGCAGTGATAACAGAAGGAATCACACTAAAATTACAAAAGAAGGAAAAAAAAGCTAAACAAAACAAACTTGTGTTCGTTTTTCATAATTTTACACAAAAAAGAAAATGAGTGTAGTAAATCTCCTAACAGCCAAACTGTTCTTGTTTCTTAGCATTATCACTATTTTCTTTGGCATCTCTGGGAATCTCTTAGCAGGAGCTACGAGGAAGGAGAAATTCTGTCTCAGCAAGAGGCTCTGTAGCAGCCTCTTCACCCAAATCAGCTGCAAGACTGAAGCTGAGCAGCCAGTGCTGAACAAGTTAACCATCCACCATGTGTGACTTGGGAACCAGGGAGGCAGGGGAACCTCACAGCAGGTTGAATTACGGCCACTGGAACAAAAACAGGTTGTCATGGCATAAGTGAAGATTTCTCAGCACTGACAACTGACAGCACTGCAATAAATATTAATGCTCCAAACTCCTACTTGGATTCTCATAAATACTCCAGACTTTGCCAGGAACTCCTTTCGCTTTGGCCACTCCATTATTCAGTTTTACCACACGTAGATGGCTGGGGCCTTTATAATTTCTCCCTTCCTCCACAGGCAGCACTACTTTACCTCTCCATCCAGAGCAGGCTCTGCCACATCACCCAATCTGGCCGAGACTTGTCCAGCCAACCCAAAACACACAGATTTTTTGGGCTCCCTCCCAGTAACTTCTTGAGGCCCTAATACTCATCCAGTTGATGTCAATGCAGCAGGATCTCAGCTGATTAGCTTTATCCAGACGGGTTTGTTTAATCTTAATCTCTCGCTCTCTTTCTCTCGCCTTACTTCTTTTTTCTTTTTTTTTTTTTTTTTCCAGGCTCTTTGATTCCCTCTCTGGTTCTTCTCAGGGTCTCCAAGTTTCAGGCACTTCTCTAAACACCCTCTAATGTTTTGATTTTTGATGGTTAAATTTAAACAAAACTTAAAAGCTTTTTCCAGCTATTTTTACTCATTCTCAGAGTCATTTATCAATCCCATAGAGAGCCTAGATTCCCCCTATACAAATGGATCACCCTCTTTATGGGTAGCTAATGTGTAACCTTCTTTATTCCATGAAGATAAGAGTCTGGCCTCTTCCTTCCAGGTAAAGCAACTAGAGGCCACTGAATCCTTCCTGCTCAAAACATGACCACTTCTAGGGTATGTCCTGCCAGACCCACCACTGAGGTTATAACCAGCCCAGCTTCGTGCTTTCAAGGCAATTCAGGTGCCCTCGAGGATGCTGCAATGTATTCTGGCTGCAGAGGTAACCATCTGATTTGTCCTGGCCCCAAAGGCCCCGTGTGGCTGACACTCCAGGCAGGACAGCTGCACTCAGGCACTTCCCATGTCCCAGGTGTGCTTCCTTTCAAAGCCCAGCCCTAGGCTACGCTTGTTGCTCCTCCTGTCAGTCCAGCTTCCCCGGCAGGGAATCTGACCTGCACTGCTTGCACTTATGGGAAGCACAGAGGCACATGAGAAGGAAAAGTGTGGCCTCTCAAATCCTCCAAGCATTGTCCAGCTGCCACTAAAAAGGTACCCTGACTTGAAACATTTTTTTTTAAATTTTATTTTTTAATAGGCGACTACTCTGTGCTTTTGTACAAAGCCATAGGAATTTTATTCTTGGACCAGTAGATAACCACAGCACATCTCTCCCAAGTTTCCAACCCCACAACCATTTTTCTTAATTTTGAAACTTTAAAGGAAGAATGCTGCTTTGGCTTCACAATTTTGCACAACTTGTTAGAACCAGGGAGAATGTTACAATACCAAGCCACATGAAATGGAAACATTTGAACAGACCTTTGGGCTGGATCCCTTGCTTCCACCAAGCTGCATTCAACCCATGACTGAAGAGTGTCTGACTTGGGTAAATGACAGTTTTCAGCCTCAAGTCCTGGTGGCCAGCATGCATGGTTTGACCTCCCAGAGCAATTAAGGTCTGCCTCAAATCTACTCAGAATTGTGTCCCTGACTCAGGAGCTCCTGGGGACTTCCTGACAGCTGAAGATAGCTGAAGGCCTGCATGCTGTGCTGTACTCAGGGACCTCACTGCCACGAGCAGCTCTTTCCTCACACCTTTGGCAAGAGGCTCCATGGGATTCACTGCCAGCACAGCAATGCAAGGAGACCACAACAGTTCCAAAGAACTGTTTCCCCTAAGAGGAAATTAAAAGAGAGCCGAAGGCACTGGCAAGCCATACATTAGACATTTTGGTTAAAGCAGCTAGACTGCACTTTGGAACAGCTACTATTTGCAGAGAGCTTTGTTCTCCTCCTGCACCCACTGTATCCCCATTATTCATTGCTCCAGCTATAGACAGTGCTTTTAGTTTAATCCTCCAAACTGTACTTTTCTATCACAGATTTCCACACCATGACAGGGCTTAAAATACAAAAGAGGTATTTAAGATGTTCTTCTCCTGTAGCCTAGCTGGCTCAGACACTGCATTTCAGAAGGACACAGCCCAGTTCTAAGTACAATATAGGAATGTGTATGGAGATAATCATGGTTAGCAGGAATCAAAACCAGAGATTCAAGAGAGATGGACTTCCACATGACAGAGCTGTATTGGCCTCTACACAGCTCAGATAATCTTAGAGTGGAGTTGCTTTTGTGGGCACAGCCCTTGGCCACCTGAGGTACCCCACCTCAGGCTGATCCTTCCTTAGGCTGGGCTGCTCTGCTTCCCAGAGCAGAGCTAGCCATTCCCTGGTCCCTCTTTCCTTGAGAGGAGTAGGCAGAAACAACCCAGTATTAGTTAGGTCAGGAGCCCATGCCACTGTGCTCATCCTCCAACTAAATCAAATAAAATCCCCCAGGCCTGGATTTGGAAACACTTCACAACACAAATTCTATAAACACAGAGAGAAGCCAAGAGCAGGAGCAGAAAGAACCAATGAAATGGAGGCAAGGAAAGAGAGGTATGATTTCAACTGAGATGGAGAATTGATGTGTAGATAAAGAAAGGCTTCACAGGTGACTGGAGCTGTAAGAGCACTCTTGGCTCTGAAGCTGGTCATACTGGATAAAGAGAGAAAAGGTTTGGAATGATAATCGGGATTCACAAGGACTCAGAAAAAAGTTCTTTGCAGCATATCAGAGATTCTTCTCATGAAGAGGCAGACTGCAGGTGAGCCCTTAGATGGTGTTAAAAGTGAGAAAGACCCTGCCTTTAAAGCCTCTTGCAAGTTTTCTGATCAAGTACCGATGGACACAAAAAGGCAGGAACAGCACAAATCCTCCTGCAGGATCAGTACTTGAGCACTTACTCAGCCATCTCAACAGGGTTTTTCAGCCTTGGCTTAATCTGTGGGGCCTCTGCTTTGCTGTGATCAATATCCCAGTCTGACCAGTCTAAGCGACCTCAGAAGTGTCCCCATGGTTGCAGTCACGTCTATAAGTCACAGCACAGATGTACCAGTGACTTTGCAAATCCCCTCCAACAGCTACTTTGTCTTCCTTAGCTTTGCATGCTTGGAAATGGCTGAGGAAAACCTACAGAATAACGCTTTCTGAAGTGGCTTTTAAGGGCTCCTTTTGTCAGACTCCTCACCTGCTCTGTCAGGATGTTCTTTCAATGCCTTTCATATTTCCCATGAAAGACCACAAGTTCCCAAAGCCCCAGCATACCTGCCATCTCACTGCTATCAGGAAAAAGCTGATGAGAAGATGATTGTCAGGGATGATTATAAGGACTTTACAAACACAGGAAAGCATGTTCTGCATTAATTGCTAATCTATTTCAGCCGATTTGGCACCATGACAAATGCAACTGGTTGTATCTAACAAGCCAGGGGATCGGGAATAATTCTGTTTCAGGACAGTATGTCCAGGGAGAAGAATCAACCACTAATCCCAGGTGACCAGTTCCTTTATAAATATATTAGCAACATAATGGAGGGCTTTTTAATGGGATTATAACCACACAAGCAGACCCCAAGCAGCTGCTCTGCTACTCAAAAGGAACATGGCTGACAATAAGATTTAAGGAACTGAATGAGGGGAAAAGGAAAAACCTCTGGCGTGGCACTCTTAAATGACCTTGGTGCTTAAAAGGAATTGGAACGTGTTGCATACATGAAAAGAAAATCAAATATGCTTAAAGCAATCTCTTTGGCCGTGCTCATCACTACTTTCTCCCACTGATCCTCTATCAAAAGCAGAGAAAATGGCCAAATCAAGGAGAACTCATCTTTTCATATACTAGGGACACATTTTAAAGCCAAAGAGATTTTGCTCACACGTGGAGTAACCAAGGGGTCATTGTCAAGGATGGCAGGGCCCACATATTGTGAGCACCCTTTGTGTTACACTCTCTGCAGAGCTGAAATAACTCTTCATCCTCAGTACAACTTATCAGCTCAGTGCTGTGGATATATGAGTGTGCAAGAAGATTTTTGGGGTGTGTGTGAGTGTGTGTACATGGGTTGGACGCTGTGGTCTTCATGACTGGACTAGACAATCTTTAAAGGTACCTTCCAAGCCCACTCATTCTAGATATAAATATCTATTAATGTGCATACAAAAAAGGACAGCCATGTGGCAGCCACCGGGAATGACCCTGTTGTGGCAAGAGCAAGAGAAGACACAAATGTTGAAGAGCAAGAGAAGATACAAATGTCATTTAGAAATCCCTCTTGACATATTTTACAGGACTGTCAAAATCACAGCTCGAGATTCAATTAATGATAATACCTGGATTATCTTTCTTACCATCACTTTAACAGAGAGCTATAAAGATGGCATTGAAGCTTACTAAAGAAATCTTTATTTCTTTTAAAGTCAATGAAATAATGGAAGACAACTGTGTCTCTATAAATGACACAAGCACCACAAAATATAATGCTTGCCTATTTTTTTGAGTCCTCACTTGTTTGCAGTTCAATGGCTTGAAGCTGAGGCTGGGATTTGGCTCTGTGGCTTTGAAAGTACCACAGTATGGTACAAAACATAACTGTTATGGAATACAAGCATTTGCAGCATGTAGCTGCTCCAGCAAGGACTATTTAGGCAGCTTAACCTTAGTAAACCAGTTCTGAAGTCCAGACATAATTTGTGCAGCTCTGAAGTTCTGTTACCAGAGGGCCACAGTCAGGGTGCCAGAATGACCTGCAAGAGCATTTAAGCATTAATTTACTACCAAAGTATGCCTTACATCCCTGTAAAATGCTTTTGTTAGGAGCAGCTAAAACAAAGGCCAGTGACACACCAGGGCTGACAGACCCACACTGCTTGTCTGCAATCCACTGGTACCAATAAAATATCCCCAGTGATTTCAGTGCCTTGGGATCAGACCCACATGTTATTCTTGAACACCTCTTTAACTTCCAGAGCTTGACCTCGGGATGCCCTGGCAGCAGTCCAGGTGACACCATACTTCCTTTCAAA
Source organism: Leptocoma aspasia (assembly GCA_013399835.1). NCBI lineage: Eukaryota > Metazoa > Chordata > Aves > Passeriformes > Nectariniidae > Leptocoma > Leptocoma aspasia. Next base: position 2,008,868 of record VXAX01005379.1, on the reverse strand, counting down.
GTGCTGCATGGAGCACTGACCTCGATCTCCTGTTCCCAGCACTGCTGAGCCCATCATGGTGGCACAGGAAGTGTTTAAGGCACGTATTTCTGTCCTTGTGCATCATTAGCAGGGTACCAAGGCATGTAAGGGTCCAGCTGGCCCCAGTTTTCACAGCTCTGATGGCAAGTTAATGAGGTTCAATGAACTCTTTCCGTGCTCTGTGGGTTCTTCATGCAACACCAAATGTTGGCAAGTACCTAACTGTGTCTTCCAAAACAATTTCCAACTGTGTGAGTGCATCACTTCCAGCCAAGTAACCTGAGTGTCTTCCTGCCTTTTCTGTAGAACATTAATCATAGTTATGAAAGCTCCTCATCTTGAGTCTAGCGGGTGACAATGCTTCTGTAGTGCCCGTCCACGATCCCCTGACACATTTACATTTTGCTAATGATAAGCTCTGGATGCCATGTGCTAAAAATACCGTGACTGTGGAGAGAATTAAGTGTATCTCTAGTGCCTGATTCAGGAGAGCAGTTAATGCTGTGATTAAGTCCATGGCTAGTCAGGACAAGACAGCTTATGTTAAAGAGAGCTAAGTATGTCCGGTAGTACCATCCCATAACACCAACTTCCAGAACTGGGTCTGAACCAAGACTGTGGAAGGATATCCTTAATGAGTCAAAAGCCATCAAAAACCCAGCTGTCTGGTACTCAAAGGATAAGATGTGCTTTATCACAAACTGTACCAACCTGTGTAACTTTAAATCTATATAATGTTTTGAAAAATCCAAAAAGGCTACACTGCACACATTCCCTCCTTCTAAGGAAAGAATGAAAAAGTCTGCATGAGCTATTAGGCACACTGAATAACACACTGCTGGCAGGACACTCAGAGAGGAGTTATAGGTGCCTATTAGAATCCCTACAAAACCGACTAACAAATGCTGGAATTAAAAATGCAGGCTTGCAGGGAGACAGGGGCTTTGAGCAGCACAGTATTTCAGATCATCTTACTGAAAGCTTCAAAATGTCATCGGCTTTTAGTCTGAAATGCGTCAGCAATCGTTTCATTTTTATCAAAACACAATTAGGCTGTGGTGAATGACAGCATAAATCTTAAATAGGAAAGATACAGGATGAAAGACCACCAGGGTGGAACATAACTGTAAACCTCTCCATAAAGCTGCATTTGAGTTCTGATCATATACACAGGAACTCCTTTAAATGATCCAGCAAGAATCCTAACTCACTGACTTCCAAAGAAAGTGTTACCAATTAAGCGGGACAAACTTTAACAGTCAATTTTAATTACGCTATGAGATTCACCAATCAATTCCCAGCTCAAGCTGAAGTTTTTACTAGCAACGACTGGAACCAATTTACATGCTTTTATGTTGCGTCTAGACTTTAATAAACGGTCTAAGCACAGAGCAATTCTCTGCCAGTATTGAACAGTTTTTTTCATGTACACTGAGAAATGCACCAGGTTCTCTAAAATTCTCCAGTCTTTGTGCCTTGAAACGTTCCCCTGAGGAGCGGGAGCAGAGCTCACCAGCACAGTGCATAAACACCACCGTGGGCATTGCTGAGGATGCAGAGCAAGGTGGTGATGCCACAGAGTGTCCTGCAGCTTGCTGCTCCCATGCAGCAGGCACAAAGTGTGCAGAGCCAGCTCTTCTCTTCAGACTGAAATGGAAGCTTTGCTGGTTACAGGACACTGTTCCTGTTAATATTAATCCAAATTCATTAGAACAAAAAATACCTAAACAATATGGAGGCACCCAGGACAGCTACAAATATTTAACTGATGACCCAGAAAGGTACATCCAGGCAATCCTGCAAACACCTACAAACCTTATCTTTCTGTTCTGCCACCCCTTCTCTGGACCTCTCTTGAATCAGACCACTGATTAGGCTGTGGGCTGCTGTGCTGAGGGACCTGAGCATCCAGTCAGCCCAGCAGCTCTGATGCAGGAGAGTGAAACACCTGGTTGAGAGATGAAACCTGGTTTAAGTGTGGCAGAGCCTGCTGCAGCACACTCAGTAGTGCTCTGCCTGTAGGAGACTCACCACTACGGCACCACTTTGATCATTGCTGTAGGTCATGGAATCACACTGAAGCCAAAACAGTCTTGTTAAAAAATTAAGTTGAATTACCATTTAGGGAGCTCTGTTGCATTTTTTTCCCCCTCCCTCCCTTCCTTATTTTTAAACATGCCTGTCAGTAGTGTGAAATTGTGTGCATTTATCACTACCCTGCTGAGCAAAGCTTGTTAAATTAAGAAAGACTTATTTAATTTAATGGATTGATAAATATTCCTATACTTGCATTCAGAAGCTGCTGTATACAATTTTAATTTTTAGAAACTGAGAGGTTGCTGTAGTTAAGCAGAGCCTCTTAGGTTGTTTCATGCTGGATAATGTCAGACTAATAAACCTCCAGGCAGTCCTGGATGCCAGAGGTCTGACAAAGCTGGGCATCCATTCCTGTCTTCAGGAAGCAACACAAAGATTTACCCGCCACTGTATTTTAGGAAGAAGCAGCAAACAGCTCTCAAGTGCTGCACCAGCTTGGCTGCCACCAGAGGTAACAGCCATGACATGCAGGAAGGGCTGTTTCCATTTTGCAGTAGCACAGAGCACATTGGTGCAGCAAGGGGCAGAGGGAGCCCCATCTCTGGTGGCCCATCCCATTTACCAGCTGGACAAAGAGATCCAGGCTCTGGGGCCACATGCACTGACACAGCAGGCACCTGCAGACAGGGCTGGGCATGCTCTGGAGGCCACTGCTTTGGCCAGCTTGTCCTGAGCTTTGTGTCTGAAGCTATTCTAAATCTGTGACACAAAGTAGGACTCTTCTCTTAAGTACAGTAAAAATATATAGAAGAAACTCGGCTTCAGGGACAGGACAGCATGGGCAAACGGACTTAAGGAAGGAAGGGAAGGGAGAAACTAATAAATGAGGTTACACATCTAAGATCAGCCAGCAGTCTGGTACCAGAGCTCAAAGCAGCACCTGCCAGCTTGGTTCTCTGCTCTGTTCACAGGACTGGTTTATCCAAGGTGTTGCTCACAACTGCTGTCAAAATGAGCAAAGCAGACTCGTACTCAGGCAGCTGAAGCCTTCACTTGACAAAACACCCCTTGCTCTCAAGGATTAGTTTTGCTGAATGGCAATAATAGCTTGTAAAAGCCAAATAAACTCCAATGCACTGTGTGTTGCAGAGTGCTGGGGTTGGATGGGGAGCTGTAAGCAGTCTTTTTGCAAAGACAGGGTGTGTTATTCATTGTAGTTGTCTGTGGTGGGCAATTTGGTCGCCTTTCAGGGAACTCACTCTAGCACAGGATCCCTGCCAACATAAAGAGCTGGCCAAAGCATTGTGCTTTTCAAAGTGGAAGGATTTTCTTTCCTTCTGTCTCCTTCGGAAAACATAGCAAACTCTGGGCAGTCACAGCGATCTCTGTTGCTGAAAATAAATTACTAGCAATTAAAAATCTTCTGCTTCTTGCACACTTCCATAACACAGGATAATATACAATGTGAAGATTCACAGGCTTTTGAGGAAGCATCGTGGTCTCCAGCCCTGACCTTCCGAATTCCATAGGCCAAAGCACTTCACTCCGTGGTCGCTGCCTGCAGCCCGGATCCTGCGGCTGAACTGCAGCAAGTCATTCAGAAAGACATTCCTCTTGATTTATGGCCACCAGTCCTGATGGGAGAATGCCACACAAAGCAGTTCCTGTCTTGAGCTTCGTGGAATGAATTGTAGAGTTAAACCGGTTCATGGGTTTGAAATGCCTGTAATCCAGAAAAAGATTCTCTCTCTGATTCCAGGCGGAAATAGTGTGTAGGTGGCTTATAAAACTTCCTTTCCACAGTGACCCCAAAACTAAGAAAATGGTCAGAATCCCTTGTGTTGCTTCAAAGGCTCAATTGTTACTCAGGCCAGCTAGTTAGCCATGGAAAAAACTATATTCAGTTCTTCAATATCTGACATAGCTAAGATAAACATGGGATTATCTTAGCTATGATTGTGATTGTTTACTCAAATCCTTCCTCTGCTGAGAGAAATTGTAATACCACTTTTCATTGCATTGATTACTTATGGTTCTCATGCCACAGTTTTTAAATCCCAGGTGCTAATTTCACTGCCAGATACATACATGGGTAATAGGTTTTCTCCATAGGAGTTACAAAACAGGTGGAGGATATCCTTGTCCCAGTGAAGTTACCAGGAGTAACTGTCCAGCAGGGCAGTCAATCCCCTGTGGGAGCAATATCCATTCCAGTACCAGCACAGTTACCAATTCCAGCTCCGACTGAGGAGAGGAAATTAATCCCTCTATTAGCATAGGGAAGTTTTCTGTTTCAGGACTGCAAATCCCTGTCAGGTACGATCTCCAAAAGTTTTATTTAGGAGAGGCTACATAAGTCAGCACCCCCATACAGGCCCAGGATGTGGCTGTTGCTGTGTATGTGCACATGCCTGTGTCTAGTAACACATCTCCTCATGCTGCAATTTTATACAAGATATAAAGTATTAATAATTCAAATGCCAGAAGGTCATTAATTAAGTTACGAGGCCCTTCAGATTCAGTCAATAGCCATTCCATTTTAGCACGGGGTGCACCCACCAGGCACACATGTGCCCCATGGAAGTGTTCTTTACAATGCAAAGCATTGGCTGCAGCCTCATGTTTACCCTTTCAAGGCATGTAAACCTGAGAATAAATCCACCTGTTGCCCTATCTTCAATGAGGTCACCAAAAAACCTCCCTTCTGTTTGCAAACAGCTTAGTGGCTACCAAAGAGCAGTCACCAATTAACTTATTCCAAACAAAGATTAAATCCTGATTAATCACTGAGAAAGGTTAAATCTGAGGAGAGTGCCAGACACTGAAAAGTCAGATCATTCTGTAGTAATTTATTGCAAACTTCCGTGCTGGGGCTAACTAAAATCAAACAAAAGCTTTTTAAAAAATCTGAAAAATAAAGTGGAAGGCTAAAAAATTGGAGAAAGAAAATAATAAAAGAACAACAAGATAGACAGGGAACCAGGAAAGATAACAATAATGACTTAATCAAGCAAACTATATATTTAGGTGGTAACTTAAATCCCTGGGGATGGGAAAAAAGGTCAGGTCTGGGTAAGTCCATTGAATAAAGATGAACACTACTATCCTGTAGGGTTTTTTAAAATCAATAATGTATCAAACTGCCAACTGTCCAGTTGGAGATTTGAGAGCACATAGCTTTCTCTGGGCTTCTGGTTTGAGGGAATGAAAATGGATCCAAGGAAGCAGACACTGCAAGAAGAAAGACCTGCTTCTCAAATTCTCATGGGAAAGTCCAACTTCTTAGTAGGCAGCAGCCTGGATGTTTTTGACCTGGGCTAGCCCTTACCAGAGATGGGTATGAAGTTCTCTTCTCTGCCTACCCAAACTTCAGGAATGCCACCTTAAATAAACTATGTGGAATATAAACTAGCACAGATTTTAAGGAAAAACCAGAACAACTGTTGTCCCAGTCCAACAGGCTTGAGCTAAACATTATACATAACTAACTTAATTGAATTATGCTTCTAGATCTTATTATTTGATCAGAATGAAACTTTTTTAAAGTTAAAAAAAAGAAAGCAAACACAAACTAAAGAAAGAGGGCAAAATAGCCCAACACAAGTGATCCCTATGTTGATCAAGCACCACAAGCTGAGCTCTGGGTCTTTTTGGTAAAAGCAGTTCCATGAGCAACCCTGGGATCTTTCTCATTGTGCTGCACCACAGCACAGTAAATTGAATTGCTGGTGAACTACATAATACAGCATGGTGTTTGCAAAGCCACTGAGACTTGGCTTAACTCCACTCCTATTACAGCAGTAAGAGTTTGACAATTAAATTCAATAGTAGAAAAGGTAAACTACAGAGTCTCGTGGTTTTTTCAGTAGGATTTCCTAAATAAGACTGGCTAACACTGTAGGGACATGTATGGGATATTGTTTGCTAGAGCAGCTACAGTGACAAACTTTATTATGATTTGACCATAATGACAAACACATCTGTCTTAGGCAGGGACTGTTATATAAGGATTGGAGAATGATGCTTTTTTTCTTGAAGCATTTGCTCAAATGATATGTTTTTCTTTGACTTTTTCTTTCTATTTTTGATAAGACAAGATCAGGAAGAGGAGAGAGAGAGGGAGGGAGAGAAAGAGAGAAAAGGAAGGAGTGGAAGAAAGAAAGGGATGATGAAAGACAAAGCAAGCAAGTGCTAAAGAGAAAAAGAAAGACAAAAAAAAAAGGAAGAAAGAAAAAGGAAAGAAGACAAGCAAAGCAAGCAGCTGGTGCTGAAAGTGAGCAAGACTCTTTCTCTCTCATTTTCTTCTGTCTTTTAATAAATCATTGTAGCAGCTTTGTGACAGGTCTCTGTTATCCATAATGCCCAAGCAAACAGCTTTTCTTTCAGCCTCTATTCAGCTGGCTGCCAGGGAAGCAGGACTGCAGGCTGGAAACTTCAGTGGCTCAGCCTGCTCCCCTGTAATTCAATTAGAAAAGCAAGCATGAAGTCAATATTCATTGCTCCCGGCCAGCACCGAGCAGCACAATGAAATGATAATGAGGAAGTTCACAAAGGAGATGGGCTTAATGATAAGTTTTTAAAGAGGTGCTGGGCGGGTGACCCTCTGGACAACTGGCAAACACACACGGGCATATGGGTCTTCCCCCTCAGGGATTTACCCTCATCCCTCACCATCTGTATCCAGGGCAGACGGCCGACTGTGAATCCAAGGGAATCTCATGATATACTGTCGTAGGTGGCCCCATTCAGCTGCTTTGCGTGACTGAAGGGAGAGAAGACGTGTTCCTTAAACACCCAGGCCCCAGAGGAACACATACAACTTGCTGGATCACAGGCAATGCAGTTTCAAGTGACACAGAGCTGTGACTCCCAAGCCCAGCAGGGATGTTGGGCCTGTGGGGCACAGACCAAGGAAATCGTGAGAGAGAGCTTCCAACACTTCATGGAAGTGCAGAAGATGAAGAACTGCACCCTTGTGCTTTCAGAACAAGGCAGCACTGGGTCCTACAACCATGAGAACTTGGAGCATTTGTGCTTTAAACTGATCAGGACTGGGTAAATAAATGCTGCACCTAATTCTGCAGCTCCCTCTCAAAGGGCTCTCCCACTGGAGAAGGTCTCCACAGGATTTCCTTTCTTCTCCTTTTAGCACTTTGCTGGTGACAATAAAATATGTAGTTATTTATTTCATAAACATCAGTGTATTTAGTTTTAAAAATAATGAATGATTGAAGTAGTAATTAAAAAACAGCATTGTGTGTACAAGCCCAGAGCTGTCTTGTTCTACTTTTGCTTTGGGATTCAGCATTCCAGATATTACTGAATTTGTTCCTTTTTAAATTACTTCTGTGGTAAAGCCCAGGGCCCCTCACAAAGAGACTTGGGTCTCATTCTTTTCAGTGCTCTACAGAAAGAACCAGTGGCCCCAACTCTAAGTAGGCAAACGTGAGAAACAGAAAGTTTTTTCTTTTCTTCTCCTTTAACAAAAGGCAAATAGGGCACACAGAGCTTATATAAGTTCCCTGAGGTCACACGGGGTGTCACTGACAAAGTCACAAATTTAATTCAGATTCTCAGGCTCTTGGTTCCAGTTTGTGTCATATTGTAGTTCAGGGCACTCCAAACTTTTAATGTAATTTTCAGAAACGTGTTGTAATTTCCCTAAATTAATCTCTCATCCTGATGTATGCTAATTTTCCACATACCGCCAACATCTGTAACAGCTGCTTAATATGATGGTAAATAACTAATACAATTCAGGAACAGGATATTTTTTCAAAATTAGGAGGTATTTTTCAACATTGCTGATGACAACACCCCATTTTTCACTTTGGAGCCCAACAAAAAGGAAGTCAATCTTGCCATTCTTCCTGATTCAAAAAGCCTCCAACTGCTAATAATAGAAGTGAATTGCTTCATCTGCAGTCGGAAGCTCTTGGTGTCCTATTGGGCCAGTTCTTCAGCTGCTACAAACCCACAGAGCTTCACTGGAGGCAGTTTGGCTTTGTCAAGTGACACGAGCTGAGGGCAGATGTGTTTGTGTTTCACTGCCCACTGAATCTTCCTCTGAGACTGATCCAATCTCTGCACCTCAAAGGGAGGATGGAGCACTCCCCACAAACGGAGCTAGACCCAGGGATGGAACAGGTAGAACAGGTTGGCTGGATGCCTCTTACAGCCATCCCTCTTCTCCAGAAATCCCCATGGGCAAAGGCAGAGGTAAATACCAGAAGTGGAGAGCCTGTCCCAACAAGCCATGCCAATGTCCTGGCCTAAACACCCACCCCTCTGGAATGTTACACGGGACAAGAGGAAAGCACCTTGGAACAAGATTGATTTCCTCTGACACTGACCAAGGGATGTGAACAGAGGGAAGAATTTTATCTCTAAAGCTGCACACACTTAGAGTTGCTTCTGCTCTTCACGGTTTACAACCATTTTCTTGCCCCAACAGCAAGAAATTTGTTGGTTTTTCCAATATTTTGAAGGTTTAGAGACCCTTGGTGGACATGAACCCCTTCTCCTGGCAGAAGAGATCTGATGCACAGAACAGATCAGAAGAGAACAGATGTACATTCAATGTCTCTAAGGAATTATGTCAACAAAGGGCCAGATCCCAGGAATTTTCCTTTTGGTTAATGCACAACTGTCTAATAGACAAGAGAAAAAGGGGTAGGATAGCCACATCTTTCCTAGGTATTTGTGTTCATTCTTACTATATGTAGAAGGCCAGATAAGAAATGCTAGTCTCTTTAGATATCTATACACAACATAATTATATTCTCCCTATGCTTTACTAAGCATATAAACACCAATTTTCACAACCAAATGCAATTCTGGGTACTCTCCAAAGGCCCAATATGTAAGATGTAGTCCTCCCTCCTCAAAACAACTGGAAGTCAAATGTCCCTGTGTAACTCCTGCATGTTGCTGGTAGAAGTAAACACAAAAACTTCCCCTTTCTTATTTTAGAGGCAGCACTCTCACTCTTATGTAACGAAGGCAAAATCTGTTGAGGTCAGGGATTCAAAGTCACCAGCTTTGTCCCCTAAACAGCTTTTGCCTCTCAGTGACAGCCCTGGGAAGCTCACAAGACCCGGCAGGAACCTCTCTCCCCTCAGTTATCACTCGTCCATGCCAGACCCCGCAATCCTGTTTTATGCTCCGTGCTTTGACGGGAGGTGTTGTCTGCACAACATCCTGAGCTGAGAATTGGGTTTTGCTGGAGACATTAATGCATGTAATTGGCACATGCTCTTCTGGAGTATTTCTATCACCTTTCAAAGATAGAGACAGCCAAATCTCTCCTCCACTCATCAAGGAGATGCTTAAAGCATCAAGTGGGGAATTCCAGGCCAGCTTAGAGATGGTACTTACTTTACATTTTCTCAGGCAGCAAGGTAATGTGGGACTCAGACTGTCATAGTGTTTATTTTGAGTTCCCTGGTGAGAAAAACATTTTACACTTGTCCTGTGTGGTTGAAGCCTCCCTCCCGTCCTGGGGAGCTCAGGCTATCTCTGCCACTCATGCAGCTGCTGATACTTGGCTTGGCCCATCCCCAGTGAACACAAAACTAAAGTCAGTTATCCCAGGCCAGGCTCTAACTTCCACAAGGGTAAGGTAAGATCACACTCTTTTCTCCCCCTAGGTCATAGTGCTCATTAGACATGAGCTCAAAACTCATAAGCTCAGCTCCAAGAAAAGTACAAAGTTCTGCATCTCTCTAGTTCCTGACACACTGATTTCAGCCCTAAACAAGAAGTGAGAAAAATATATTCAAAAGGGAAAAGGTGGTCCTGTAATTAAGTGATTAGCCTGACCAGGGTTTAATTTCAAACACTGACAGGCATAAGGCTGCTTGTGTGAGTGGGCAGGTGGAGCTGTGAGCTCTCTTACTGCGCCATTTTAAGAATAAATGAGAGTTGATAACACTTTTCTCCCATTCTTTGCTTTGATTGTCTGTGTTTAGAGGCAGATGTTTTTTTATTTGATCAGCAGGTAGCTTGCACAACAGCCCTCTCATCTTCTGAGAGATCGCTGTGCTGTGATACACCTTTTATTTGAGCACTGCCGAACACACCCAGATGACAAGGAATGGAACGCACCTCCAGGCTCCCTGCAACCTTCCAGCAGAAGGGGGTGAATTTGGAGGTGGAGACGAGATGATCTAGGTACAGGTTATAGCCAAAGACCAACATTGCATGCTGAAGTCAGTCCAGCAGAGAAATTACAGAAACACAGAATGGAGAATGTATTTATGTTATTAATAATAAAGGTACCGCAACCAGTGAGCCCAGAGCTATGCAATTACAAGGAGACATGCAGTGTACACAATCAGGAATCCTTATCAGATTGTTTGGTCTATCTTTTCCATTTAAAAGTGATGTTTAAACTGTGTTTATAGACAAAGGAACTGATCAATGAACCTGTCATTTGGTCATGAGTAACATGGAAAAAAGTAATCAGGTGATGAAAATATTGGTAGTTCTCCATTTAAGGAACAAAATGAAGATACTTCAAAAAGATTTTGACAAAACCGTGCATCAGCAAAGTCAAATGTTACAGCTTTGAAAATTTCTCAAAAACAACCATCTCTAAAGTTATTCAGGAATGAGATTTTCTGAAGGCAAAACAACTGGAAAAAAAGCAAAACCAAAGATTTACAATTATTTAAGCTTTTCAGCTGCTCCCTAAGAAAATAAACTTGGAGTTAAACCAAAACTTAGCTGTTTTTCTACAAAATAAATAACAGTAACATTACACCTACTAAACAGGAATCAGCTGTATAAACAGTTTACCTGCCTCTGACAGCATCAACTATAGAAAGAATTTCTGGGCAACGATATTCAAAGGAGGAATAGCCTAAATCATGGTAATCATTGTATCTCAATGTATAATAAATGTGATGGAGTAAGTGTAACAGAAAAATACTTAAAAAACTCATCACCTTGACTGATCTTCTTCCCATTTTATACTTGAAAATGATGATAATCACCACACTCTTCTCCTGCTTGTCAATTTAAACTTGCCCAGTAGTTGCCATAATAAACCTATGATTCAAAACATGACTGTCTTTAGCCAGCTAATCTCAGTTCATTCATTTCTGAAACATGGGTGTCTGATTTTCCACATTCATTCCCTTCACGTACAAACAGACAGATGTTACATGCAATCTGAAAAAATTTTGTAGTTTGGAAACAAACCCCTATTTCTGTCATGTATTGCCCCAGGATTCTTTGATTAATTTCCATAAACTAAATCTGAAAACCTCATAGGCCTCACATCAACCAAGCAAGTGAAGAAGATAAAAAAAAATTAATCAGTCATATTGACTGTATCATTCTCTGCAAAGCTGAGTTCTAACAACTCCATGATCAAACAATTTGCAGTTGTGAACAGTAAGAAATGGGAGCCTTTGAAATATGTCAATGTGGCAGAATTGTTTCTCCCCTCTACTCTCATCTGTCCCACCAGCTCAGCATATGTAAAGTTTTAGGTAGGGCATGTTCAAGTTGTTCCCACAATTTAGAACTGAAGAAATGTATGCTGCTGCAGAACTAGAGGCATGTGGAATGAATATTTTATGTGCTCAGGAGCTTAGAAATGGATTGTAGGCTGCACATGTATTACAGGCTCGTGCCAGCATAGCTGGATCCATTAGATGCACGAGGAGAAATGATCCTGATGGACACAGATGGCTTTCAGGAGCTGCCTCTACAGCCTTATTTGTATCAGTTGGTGTTCTGGTTCAGCTCCTGACAAAGGATATATGGCCATCTCTGCTAATGGGGCTGCAGCTACAGCAGGAGCACATCAGCTGTACAGCATGTGATATTTGCAACTGAGAGAAATCACCCAGCACAAATCTGGCATGAGATCTAGAGACAGAGGCTGGATGTGCAGGGATTACTTCCATTACTCTCAAAGGCAGTACTCTATGAAGAATGAAAAGGGCTTGACTTCTACCTTGCCCCAGATTTTCTGCTGTCATCCTCATCAAAGCAACCACAATGAAAAACCTTCTCCCTTCAGTCTTAGATACTGATAGGTTTCACACTACTTTGAGAACAGCTTTGTTTAGTAAACAAGTCCTTTGAAATAACAAACTCGCTTCCTCTCATACAATTTCACCTTTATCACACTGGTAGTCACTTGTACTTTAGAGGATTTGCAGTAGGAACTGAATGCTGAATTCCTCTTCATGCTTCTTTGGACCAGATCCCCACCTAACACAAACTAACCTAACACCCATGTCACAAAATATTCCCACACTTGAGCCAGCTGAAGATCCAGGATTTGTTTGCCAATGTGGGTGTTGCTCTACAGTAACACTATTTCTGGTCCAAGTAATTCCTAATATTATGGTCATTTACCACACTACCAGGCACAAAAGGAAGAGAGTAACCACCAGGAGCAAATCTGCTTTTGTGATTCTCTAGAACATGTGCGTGTAACTAATATATGAACAACAGAAAAAAAAATACAGGGATATGGTCATAAATATATCATATCATTACCTCAACCTGCTGCTTTGGGACAGACTTCACTGTTCACTTCCCTCAGATGCTCTCCTGCCTCCCTCCTCACACCCTGAGCACTGTCAGTTTGCTGTCAGCTTTACAGTATCAGGAGTGTGATCTCTCCATGGGTACCCTGTTCAGTGTCATTTAAACTGCCCAATCTGCAAGGCCACCAAGGTCAAGGAACTATCAGGAGTAAGGTTTCTTAAGTGCAACGTGTGAGACACCATCTGACACTGTTTATAGATAGACTTAGCCTCTTATTGACCACAAGATAGAAGTTAAAAGCATTGCTTTGGGAGTTCAAATGTGTTAACCTCTGAAGTGATGTTTGAATTAGGGTTATAAAGGGCCTAAAGGTTTGATCAGAGGCTTGGAGAATAAAAAGGATTTGGAAAAATGATAGAGCAGGATCAGAGTAGCTACACTGAGTGTGCCAACTACTGTATTATTGTTGATTTAATTGAGTCCATCTATCAGGTCTGTGCATTATGTGATCCAGTTCCAAAGATGTTTCCCTGCCACAGCTGACAAAATACAGACGATACACTTCAAATGCAGTTGTTGGTCTTTAAAACAGGCAGTTAGAAAACACGCTGGCTGCTCCAGCAATCAATAATGGGAAGGGCAGTGTACGTTGGACTAACTCCCAAACAATTAAATACTTGCCAGTGTAAAGTAAAAAACGGCGCGAGGCCAGGCCAAGAGCTTGTTCACTGTTTGGCAGCTCGCAGCATTACAAACACTGATGGTTTAATAATTGGGGAAAATTAACAAAGCTGGAACAGTAAAAGCATTTTCTGAGAGGTTTTCTGATGAACACACTGAAGAGGTAACAAATACACCTTCCCTTGAATTGTGTCCACACGACACCTGGAATTCCTGATGCAGTTTTCCTGGAAGCTGACTCACGAAGGAGGAGGTTAGATACTTGTCACGGACTGCATATACAGACTATGAAGACACCTCACCACCTTCAGCAAAAGAAGAAATGCCTCTTACCCAGAGAGGAGGCACTTAACAGCTTAAATATTTTGGAACACTGGCCTTGAATTGAGAGTGAACAATCGAGACCAGCCCTGAGAAGCAGGGAGGGAGAGTGTAATGACAGAGTGCAGCAAGGGCCAGTTGCTCCCTCAGGGACTGAGCGTGATGACACAGCCAAGGACGGGCCAGAGAGCTCAGCAGGGCAGATCCAGGGTGACAGCCCTGAGCCCAGACCACCAGCCAAGTACACAGAGGGCTGAGGCCAGCCCACGCCAGCAGACTGCAGGTAAGGCCTGGCACAGCAATGCCAGCGAGGGCACGGCTGTGACAAAACTGAAGAGCAGCATCCTACGGCATCATGGGGACAACAGGTGACAGCCCCAGCTGGGCTGAACTGCAGCCCTGAGCCATGTACAGGAATATTAGGGCAACCCTCAGGAAAGGCAGGCAGGGCCAATAAGGCCCATTAATGGAATTTTTTCCATAAGAATTTCACTGGTTTTCAATATGAAATTACCTCTCTACCCATCCCTTGCTTTTACAAGAACAAAGTGTTTACACATGTTGACACTTTGAGCACAGTTATTATAGAATCACAGAAAATGCTGTGTTGGAAGGGATCCACAAGGATTGTTGAGTCCAACTCTCAGCCCTGTGCAGGACACCCCAAGAGCCACACCATGTGCCTGAGAGCATTTTTCAAGTGCTTCTTGAACTCTCTCAGGCTGGTGCTGTGACCACTTCCCTGGGGAGACTGTTCCAGTGTCCAACCACCCTCTGGGTGAAGAATCTTTCCCTGATATTCAGCCTCAACCTCCCCTGACACACATTCAGGCCAACCCCACAGGTCCTGTCACTGGTCACCACAGAGCAGAGGTCAGTGTCTGCCCCTGTGAATCTTTCCACACTTGTGATCTGTCTCATACACATAGAAAAGAGACAGAAGCAGTACAAAAACTGCAGAGAAGCACTGGTAGGAAGGTCCATGCTCGATGCTGCTTCGATTGTTACCATGGAACATGCAGGCACTTGGCTGTTTCCCTCAGCCTCCCTGTTCAAACAAGGGCTGGGCATATCCCTGCTCTGTTCCAGAAGGGATAACCAAACTGGGTGGTTGGTGCCTCAGAGATGCCATGGAGTCAGTCAGTGGCCATGGTTCCCATGGCCAGAAAGAGAGACTCTAACAGGCATTGCAGAATTGTCCTGAGAGAAACAGGGCCTGTGGCTCATTCTTTCCCTGGGCTTGTGCTCACAGCTGCAGCTTTGTTGCAAATCAGCTCAGAGTGTGGAAAATACAGTAGATTTTGGTGTTATTTCTCTTTAAAACATGACAGGAAATGCTATGTACTCAGCTATTCCTGCTGCTTTCTACTGTGGTGCACCCTGCCTGCAGGGATGCAACAGGATATGAGATCCACCTTTCCTATCTCCATCACTTATCTGGGATAATATTCTCTGCATACTTTAAAATTTCTCTACTGCATAGCTGAGGAAATTACAAAGTACAGGTAGCTGTTGCCTGTGCCTTAAAGGTAATTTAGAATGCTCCTGTTACACACAAGCACACACAAACCTCTGAGCTGGATTTACCTTCAAAGACATTTCTCTTTCCAAAGATGGTGCATGTCTGAGACAATGAACATTACCAGAAATCAAATACTTCAGTGCCTAAATTAACATGGAACAGTTTGGCTTCTCTACATCTCCTCCTCTCCCATACCACTCTTTGGCACATTCTTTTTTTGTTTCCCTTTATCTCTTTGTGTCTTGCTTTTTTGACTGTGGAACACAGAACTAACATGAGAGTAACTGGATATAGAAATACCTATTATACCTTTTAGTTTTCATGCCTCTGGTAAAACATGGTACTGTGTGATTTCTAGGCATGTACAGAGAAAGAGAAAACAAGGCAAGCATCATTCTCAACACACCAAACTCTCATTTCAGAGTGCCACAGAACATAGTTCCCTTTCTGTAACCCTGCAAAAAAATGTGTGTCAAATCTCTGTAGACTAGACCCCAAATAGTTCAAATTCAAGGCTGTGCAATCCTTCCATCTCCCACTCAGCTATCAGTCACAGAACTGCATCAGGCATGATGTACAAACAGACTGACAAACCACAGTCATCTGTAGCACCAAAGTCTCTGACTGATGAAAAGAAAACTGATGCCAGTCAAACCAAGGAGTCCTAGACCTGGAGAGGACACCACAGGTGTATCAAATAAAACCCTAGTCAACATTGAAGAAGGAAGGCAGGGCAGGGCAGTGAGTGCTTCAGAAGTGTCAGGAGGTGGATTTTTAAGCTTAGTCCTACAGCTGCTCAGGTGAGGTGTGCGAGGAGCTCAGCCTGCCTAAGGAACTTTAGCCACCTCACTTGAACATAAAACCAGTGTTATCTTCCTTTATCACCCTTAATTTTCACTTAAGGGCAGAGGAAATACTGTTAGAAAATGGTTAGGACATAATATTTTGCAGCAGAAGGTACAAAATTTTACGGAGTGCTTTATAAGGTAATGCACTGATTTGCAGTGCAGTCTAACTCAAACTGCCTGCTGGCAAACAGTCCAACTGAAACCCTGGGAAAACCAGACCAGCACTCTGTGCCCTGTATAGAAAATCAAAATATACTTCCAGAGGCTGATTCTGACCCCAAAAGCTTTTTTGAGCTCTCTCATAATGCTAATTTTTTTTTTTTTTTTGGTCAGGACCATATTAGATGAGTGTACAACCTGATCTGCAATTTGCAGTTATTCAGAGGATTTTCAATATCTCACTGACATTAAAATGGACACTTTGGCTGAATATTCCATTCTATCAGGAAAGAGAAAATATTTAGAAGAGAAACCTCAGATCCTGATCATTATCCATTTGCAAAAGCTATGTTAAAAATCACACAGAAAAATTTGCTCTTGAAAATTTTAAAAAGTGCAATCTTGACTTTGCATATTTTAAGGGCAGACTAAATTGGTTGGTTTAAGGGCAGACTAAAACATTAGTTGGTTGATTTAAGGTAATATTTTAACCAGAAACCACAAGAAAAGAAACATCCTAATTGACTAAAAATCCAGCTGTGGACTTAAAATAGAAATTTAAAAAGTCACATTTTTCATGTTACTAAGTTCAGCACTGTCTAGTCTTTGAAGAAATGGATTGGCTCGGCAGAGTGAGCTGGAGCACTCAGCATTCACACGGGAACTCTCCTCTGCTGTCAAGTGGCCCAAAAGCAGGGCTGTGAGACTGTCCATGTCCTGGCTGCTCAATATTAAATGTATCTGCTCAGGCCACCTTCGTGCTTGAAGGAGTGGTTTAGAGATGAAGCGTTTTAAGCTCTTTCTGGATGCTTTGTTCTGTTTAAAAACATCTTTGCCTTTACTGGAGAGATTTTCAAAGCTGAGGAAATAATCTGTGGGCTGGACCCATTCTGTTTGAGTAGCAATTGCACTGTCTCTCCCTGAAGGCCCAGTGTGTTAATGAAATAAACAGCACAGATCCCATTGTGTGCTAGAGAGGCAGGATCCAGTTCCATCTACTTTGGGATCTTCACAGGAATGCTCCTAACTGAACAAGGCAGCAGCAGATAGAAATCAAAGTGGAGCAAAGTGTCTGAAATTATTACCTCTAGCACAGTGATTAGTCTGTGTCACATTTTCCACTATCAGTCCCTTCATGGGAACTCCAAAACCCGTACCCAGTGTGCGTCACCTCAACATTCTGCACTCACCAGCCACCACCCTCGCTGATTTCCACCTCACACCCACCTGGTGGCCACATGCACTAAACCCCTGCAGTGCCCAGTGCTACGGGGATCCTGCAGCGAGTCCCTGCTGGCACTGACTTTTCCATCCTGCAGGCCTTTACCCTAGCCACTGAGCGCTGAACTCTGCCCCGTTTCCCTGCTGCCCCGTGACTCACCGCAGAGCCATGCTGCCTGTGCAATGCAAGGAACCAATCTCCAGCTGCGGGTCCCCAAACCCTCCTCACTCCAAAGCAGTACAGTAGCAGAGCTCTAAAATGCAGCTGAGCTCACAGGGCCTCTGGCTTCTCTTAGAACCAATACTCTTTGGGAAAAAATGCTGATTCGGTGAAATCAAGGCATTCCATAGAATTATTTTAACTTCTTGTTTCTTTATGGAAGAAAAAAACCAAGAAATGTTTCAACTTGAAACCTCTTTCGTTTCCCGACAGCTCATCTATCCAGCACATTGACAGCTCATCAGGTGGAGAGAGGCATCCAGCATCTGCACTTTATTACCCAGCTGGAGCCAGGGGACCTCAGGCTTCCAGCTGATCACTGGAAAGCTCTGTAGTAAGACAGCATTTATCTCAATTTAGAAGCTTCAGGGACAAGGCTCTTCAGAGAGTGAAAAATCAATGCAGCCCAATGGAAATTGGCAAGCGCCAGGGCATTTGCAGGAGCTGAAGATTTGGCCCTTGTTTCGTAATATTCGATTAAAAGAGACTTCCACATCCCAGACACTACACTGCCAAAGTTGAACATCAACTGTGTGAACAGTCATGAGGCAGGATGTGGAAAACTATTTTGTGTTAATGATTCTGTGCTCTGATCAATATTCTACAGCATCCCCATGAACAAGTTAGTGTTTCACAAAAGACAACACAGTGGAAGCAGCAGGTGTGGAATCTCTAGGTCACTGCCGTGTTTCACGCTGCTACAAACCCCTCCTGAAAGCATTTGGAAGGCTGTCTGAAGAAAAATAATAAAATAATTGCACAAAATATAGGTTCAGGAATCACACTGCTCTATGAAATGGAACATCTGATCACATGGGGTGCTGCTGTTTGGAAGTTCAGAGAAACAAAGAACCTCAACTAATCTCTTCAGTCACTTTTGGTTGCTTATATCATATTAGGACATGATCATAATATGTCTGACCCCCATTTGGTATTTTTAAAAGATGGAACTGACTATAAATCCTATTGTTAAAGTCACTGCAGGGTGTTTGGTAGTTGTAGTCTCTCTTAATAAATTGCAAGTTTATTATATGACCTAAATCTGACTGTTTATTAATAATTTTTCATTCAGTTGTCAGGAAAATCAACTAGCAATGTTTGCCTAATTGTCTGCCTTTGCAATGGGAAGGTTCCAAGGATTTCTCTTATTTAAACCTTTCTGCCTGCCTTCCTTGGAATTCTGTGATGCTCTGCTGATAAGCCAGACAGCCTCCACCTTGAAGAGCCTGTCCCATCCATGATTACACAGTTGCATTGCTGTCTCCACTGGGGCTTCACCAAGGCACCTCCTCATGGGCTGAAAGTGCCAAACCCGAGCCCACAGTGGCCACAGATCTGTACAGACACCCTCTGCTTGCCCACCAATCACATCTGGTTTTCCCCATTCGTTTTCCAAATCCCACAAGCCTGTTCTGGGTGTCTGATCAGTTAGTCTGTATCTCCTTAGTTTAGGAGGTCTGGAAGAGAATTAAGAATAACAGAGACATAATTCACTAACATGAGTGTGGAAAATATCTTCAGCACTGTCAAAAGCACCTGTTAGAATGAATATACTTAAAAAAACTTTATCTCTCCTGATGGCATGAAACACTAAGCATTTTATCCCAAAGGTTTTCTCTGGTTTCTTTTTTCTTTTCCTGGATCAATTTACAATTCTACTATTTAAAGATGGTTTCAAGCTGTTTCTTCTTGTAAAGTACCACCTAATTTTTCTTCCCAAAAACAGGAAGTATTCTGCTCCAGAAACTACTTCTGCTTATGTGTTGTTAGAAATTGAAAAGGGTTAAATATCTGAGCAGGAAGGATTGTCCAGCACAGGCCCAAGAAGTCAGCACAGCCCATTTTTTTTTTTTTTTTTTTTTAAATTTTATACAGGCAATACAGGAAGAGACTGATAATTAGAAGAAAAACAATGAAATTACTCTCACTGTGCAGAGATAGCTTATGAAGGCAATAATGAATTAAAAGTTCAGAGCCCAAGTTCTTAATTCTGAAACTAGAAGAGAGTTGGGGGAGAAGGGACATCTGTTCCTAGAACAAAAGGCCAAGGGAGACAGGATGGGGCGAGTTCAGCTTGTTGCTGCAGCTCCCCCTAAGCTGCCACGTAACTTTGTTTCAGTCTGATATGATTTTTAGCTCTCTTTGGAAGACGCATTTGACACTGGGCTTGTTCTACTTACTGTCACTACTAAACCCTTTTTATTCTTCTGCAGGGAAACCTCAGGCACCATATCTGTCTCCTCCTTCTCCCATCTCCTTCCCTCCCCTCTGACCCTCAAATCCAAGACATGAAGTTACATTTCTCTATTTCTTCCATCAGCTATTGTGGTATGAGAGTTCCACTAAGACATGGGCATGTTCCAAAAATAACATTCGAATTAGGACTTCTGTGTTTTTAAGACCTGACCCAAAATATTTATTTATCCAGAAGTTGAAATTCTCACGAGCAATGGGTGAAATTCTGAGGAGAGGAGATCTGCAGCAAGCCTGGACATAACTCTGAATCCCAGGGCAACAAGTGCTACAATAGAGGCAATGAAAGATAAGCCATAAACGAAGAGTCAGCAGAAATCCGTATATTAACACAATTTCATAACTCACATCAGTTACTTTTATATGAGAAGTGAGACTGAAAGCACAGATACACTTAAATAACAATAGAGATTCCTACAAATCCTGGAATGACTTGCTACTGACAGGGAAGTAATGGATGGCTTATGGCAAATAGGAGATCCACAGTTTCCCAGGAGGCTTATTCCCCCCTCCACTGCAAGATACAAATAATTTCCATTGACTTTAGTGCCTTTCCTGCCGTGAAGGACTAGGAATTTATTGGCTTCAGTGGGAGTTATGAGTAACTTGCATGAGGAAAATGAAGCTCTAAAGAAACAAATTGAGAATGACTCTGGCTACTTCTGAAATCTATCTCAAATATTTCTCTCTATGTCAGCTGGAAAAAAAACAACAGTCAGCTCAAACATCCTCATCTATAGAAACAAAAAATTCTAGCAACACTGATAAATAAATGGACAACGTCAGGGTAGAGCAGAAGCAGCAAAAAAGGCCTGAGGAGCTGAAATGTTTCTCAGGGAAGAAGTTCTCTGTGAAGCATTTGTCTCCTGGGGAGATCTCGCTGGCCAACAGCCAAGATGCCTTCACCCTGCAGATGTGACAGGATTCCCTCACTAACACCGTGTAGTTATCTCGCTGTGGCTGTGTGCTTTGCTTCATTTACCACTGAGGAACAATTACATTTAAAAATCAACACAAAAAATAGGCTCTACTTTTTGACAGTTGTGCGCTTAAATTCCCCTGCTGCCCATCTGTATCACTTATCTCACAGAATATCTGGTGCAGAAGAGGAGAAGGAAGCAAAGCTCTTCTTTGAGAACTGCACTTGGAGAAAATTCATTGCTTTGGAGGAGACACGAGGGCTAATATTTAATCTGGAGGAGCAGCAGATGGACAATCACACAGCTGTTGGCCTACCTAGTCAGGCATATCACATTTCCACAGCAGGAAAGTGCTCTCAAGAAAGCAGTGAAATGTGCATGTTTGGCAGCCAAGTGAGTGAGCACAGGACTCCTGTGCATTTCTTCCCACCTCCTCACAGCCGTCTAGCCAGGACAACTCCCAGGGACAGGAACCAGTGCCAGAGAATCTGCTCCAATGTAGCCACTGGTGTGGAAGGCGACCCTGCCATGATCTCCACTGGTGTGGCAGCACTGAAGGAATCACTCCTGGAAAGGGGAATTAATAAATTACTCTCTGACATCCCAGGAAGGCTCCCACTGGTGTCAGTGAAACTTTGGGTATAGGTTGGGAAAAAAACAACTCTGAAAGGCAGGGCTTTTCAACAAAAGGAACGCAAGACTGTAAGCAATGTATTTGCTAGAACTGATTTGCCTTTATTGTTGAAGAAAGTGTGGATAGCCTGCAAGATCAAGTAATACAGGTTCTGCTGATAGAGGATGAAGTAAAGGATTTAGAAGGAAGTAAGGAAAAAAGGGAGACTTCATTCTCTATTTACCTTTTGTTTTTTGTTCTTTTTTAACCACCTGCCATGCAGTCATTCCCTAAAGGCTCAAACAGAAAGTACCCTTCCAGAGTATTTTCATGGGCCCTAGGGCCAGGCAGTTGCTAATCTGGATGAGACAAGAGCATCCACTAAGGAGGAAACAACAGCAGGAAGCATGGAAATCATCTCAGACTTTCCTTGGCTTTACTGACTTACCAGGGAGACCCCACCTACACATTTAATGGGGTCAGAGCCATAACCCGAGGCTATAGGGTACAGATTCCTGACCATTCCCGTACAGAAAGGAGGTACATTTCCAGTTAAACTCACAAACAATGCTGAATAGCTACAGAAGATTAACAGGACCTCCCACTTCATGGAAACAGTGACTGTTTACATAATATGTAATGACAGTAAATCATAACAAATCCTAGGAGAAAACTCCAATGAGAGATAAAACAGCATGACCTTCTGGTTTTTCTTCTTTTCTCCATCTTACAATCCATGCATTTATTCCCTTAACCTGTAAGGAGTTTTGCAAATGCTTACTTTTCAGAACATCATTAGGCACACAAGTTTTAATTAGCCTAATCTGGTGCAAAAAAAAAAAGTGCATGCATAAGAGAATGTCCTTTTCCCCTTTGCTTATTTGAGCTCCCTACCACTGTGGTATCAAAAATGCAATTGTTCCACTTGGCAAGGTTAAACAATTAGCATTCTAAATTCAGGGCTGCTATTGAGTAGCTGCACTATTGATCCCATCACTGTGCTGAGCCAGGCCAGCTGAGGAGCAGACCCTGCCTAAGGTGCTGAGGAGTTTGCAGTTTGCAAAGGAACTAAACAAACTTCTGCAGGGCGGTGGGGGAAATTAGCAACAGGACAACTGGTTTCTGAAGCTCATCTGTTGGTTAAATTTTATTCCTGAAGAATATCCTACATGAGAAGATCTCGCACTGTCATTTGCTGTATTATAATACAACGTAGCTTTTGCAAGACAAACAGACTTCATTACTTTTCCCCTGGGAACTCCTCCACTTTTTTTTTTTTGTGCATGTTCAAGTGAGCAGATCTATAATTACACAACCAGAACTCGGACTTGCTTAGAATGAACCAGTCTAGTTTTTATTCCCTGACAGGACACTCTTGTGAGAAAAAAATACATATTTCTACAAAGACAACAGTGTCAAGGCAAGAAAAACTAGAAAGAAAATGTGTTTCTCTTCATATCTAATATTTACTTGTGCTGCAGTTGCATCAGGAAGCTTAACATGTCAGGCCTTAAAGCCATTCTGGGAGGTGTGATACCAACACGTGGAAAACCAAACAGAATCTACTCCTGGAGCTTTCTATCAGGATGTGTCTGCATTACATTACAACACAGGACTTTTAAGCAAAAGAATTCATAGAATCATAGAGTCACTGAGTGGCTTGGAAGGGACTTTAAAGATCATCTGGTTTCAAGCCCGCTGCCCTGGGAAGGGACACCTCCCACTAGCCCAGGTTGCTCAGAGCCCCACCCAGCCTGGCCTTCCACACTTCCAGGGATGGGGCAGCCACGCTGCTCTGGGCAACCTGTGCCAGGGCCTCAGCACCCTCACAGGGAAGAATTTCTTTCTAATATGTAATCCAAACCTACTCTCTGTCAGTTTGAAGCCATTACCCCTTGTCCTGTCACCACATGCTCTTGTATTTGCTACAGGTCTTGAATTGCCTGTAGCAGATGTGCAAGGCTTGGTACAAAAGCTCTGCCTGCCTGCCTGCCAGGGATTGCAGGAATGCAAACCCTTCCCGTGCTAGAGACGCTGATGCACATCCTGGGAGCACCAACTGCAGCCTTCTCCCAGCCCAGGGTGTCTGAGACAGACAGGCTGAGAGTCCTCCTGCAGAGTGTCCCACCTGGGCAGGGGTCAGGAGAGGCTTCTGGCTCCTCTTTTCATATTATCAGTGACTTAATCATCCAACAAAGAAATAAAATTCAAAACAAGGACCCTCACATGAGAATTCCCTACATTTCAGGACTTGCCCAGCTCCCATTCATGAGGCAGCTAAAAGATCTCGTGGAAAAGAACAGCCCCTAATGACCATGCGTCCTTGTGCCCTGGAGTGTGGGCTACAGCAACTAATAATAGATGAAGGTTTACATGTTTTTCTTGTGTTTCTGCTGGGGCTGCTGTGTCATTAATTCAGCTTGTGCCTGGCTACTTGTGTTAAACATTCCCTTTGTGGCTTTCTCTAAATCTTAGATTTTGCATGTGACCACACGTAAATGTAAATGTGTATTTTTATGGTCCTGTAATCTCAGTGCTTTTAAATCCCAGTTGCCTGAAGGCACACAGGGAGCTGAAGCAGAAAAGCTTGGTCAGTTTGTGATCATTTAGAGCTAGTTTATTTGCTCTTTCTGAGTGGATTCAGTTCCTGTAGAGGTTTTTGCCTTTAGTGTAATAGAGTAAAGATAAGATCTAGAAACCTAATTAACCCTGCAGGGCCTGTGAACAAGGCTCATTAGAAAACAATCAAACACATTTATGCTTAAATACCTTATTTACAGGAATTCATATCGTATTTCTGAACGGCAGGTATACGTGCCACACACTCATACCTTTAACCACTGTAAACCATTTCCTTAAATGCAGCTGAAAAATGTACCAAGTTGGAGCTCAAAGTCACCTGGATTGTACATGTAAATAGCCTATACTTTGAAAGACTACCCAGAATTAATGAAAGCCCTGTCTGCAGGACACTGTAAGATAGTTCACTTGCACCCCAAAGCCAGTGCAAGTGTTCCACAAAACCAGTGTCATTGCAGCCCACATCCTGATCAGCAAACACTACTCTGAAGCAATTTCTCCGGGGACTTTCCCATCTGTCCAAGGTGGTGACAATGAGACACATGTGATCACAGGCATCTCTGGGGACTTCTGCAAAGTCTTCACAAGGACTCAGAGTGAGGTTATTACAAACCTTCTCCTGAAGTTGCTTCACATCTCTGTAAATATCCTGGGTCAGACTGGATTGAAGCATGGATTCTAGTACTCAGTGCCCATGAATATACATGTACTTGTCATACAAGTTCCAGTTCTCTGAGAACAAAAGTATCCTCAGCAACTCTGAATTCCCCTTCTTTCCTAACTCTTCACTCCTACCCCTGCCCCTCATCACAGAGAGACCAGAAAAGCTAAGCCAATAGAGATCTCTGGAAATACCTGATATGTTGGTGCATTAGTGGGTGAAGCTATGTGTCATGTACATAGTGACTTAAAAGCCAGGAGAATTAGTTATTCTTGCCTCTCATGACATCTTGAAGGACAGCCTGGATTCAGAATTAGGTCTGCTCAGTACTTAACTTCGTTGTAAGTGACTGCCTGACCAGTGAGTAGGATAAATGATGCCACTGGGACTGAAATGTATCTTAAAATGAATCATTTGCTTAATGGTTGTCCTGGAGAAGGATGGGTTTAAATACAAATTTAAGGGCATTTTCTGCTTCAAGGCTTGTGGGATTGAAGATCCCATCAAAGAGAGATTCTAAGCAAGAAAGACCTACATTGTGACACCAGTGTTTTAAAATCACAGACATTGTAAATTTAATTTATTTTATATCCTATATCCTATATCCAAGCACAATTGGTAAATGCAAGCAAATCTGTATGCTATAAATTTTTCAGGGAAAGGATGACTTTTGTTTGGCACTTACTGGCATTTAATACAACATGAACAAGTCTAGAACTGGGGTAACTGTGCTCTAATGCTATTTGAATGAAAATAATTGAGGTTTTTTAAAAAATCCTTAGCTTAAAGTTCTGCTTCATAGGCCTGAAATAATTTTTTTGGCCAGTTTAAAAGCATGCCTTTTCAAAAAAGGCAAAACCTCCACCACTTCTATAAGCAGATTCATAATTTATATTGTGAATCTCTTTGACAAGAGAAAAATCCCAAATCAAGTTACTCTTCAACCTGAACTAATAAATCCTGTCTTGACATGAGTTCTTTTTTCAGTGCTTCATTTTCAAGGAGTCATGTGGTTTTTTAATAGTCAGTCTCGTTGTTTCCTCTTCATCCTATTCAACAAGGCAGTGATAACTGCAAAAGCATCTCAGGCAACTCACAGCAATTCAGATGCAACACTGAGAAATATCTCTGTGAAATCAGCTTTAATGAGATATCAAAATATTACATCTGCACGTCTTGGTGGCTGGACAGCACTTTGGAAAGCAAAGCCAGTTTCCCTAGGCCAGATTAGTCAACATCAGGTTCCTTGGTCTAACATTTCACAAAATATTTTCCCACATATGTCCGACTGCATTTTGAAGGGTGTAGCTGACAACATAAATGTGCCCTAAGGTGAAAATCCCGAAACATTTCCCTGGGCGATCTTTTTGTCTGGACATTACCAATGCAGATGTCTGTAATCAAGAGATCTCTGTGGACCTGCTAATTATTCCCTGGGCTTTTCCACTGGCAGTAAAAATCCCATTTGTCGCAGCTTGTTTGCAGAACTGCTTCCATTTCCACAGTGGTGGCATTAATTAGCAAAAACCTGTGAAAATTGTTGGAGTTTATAGGTTAAAAAAAAACCCCACTAAGCATTGCTCCTAAATATTCCTATAAATTCAACCATGGCAACAAGTCCTGAAGGTCCAGCTTTCTCAGTTGGAGCAATTTTTCATGCTTGTAGCAATAAGTGGGAAATAATGGGGGTCTCAGACTCACATTAGGAAAGTTGCTTCTGTGACCTCTTCATGCAGATGGATGGTGAATTTCTCAGATAATAAATCAAAGTTTCCTGGTAGTGCAGTGGCATCTCTTGCTGAGGCCTGTAGAGCTGCTGGCTGCCTTCTATTCAAAGGCAGCAGGCCTGTGCCCGGCAGGAAGCTTTCCCTACAAATCCTTCCGTCACCATCAGGAGATATTAGGGCCTCCATAAACTGCCCAGGCATTTTGGGGAACAGCCAGCATCCTGCTGGGAAATGGACACTTTTCAACTTCATTGACATCTGTCACACATACAAAGAATAGAAAGCCATCAGGAAAAAGCCACATTATGACTTTCCCATCAGCAGGGCCAGTTAAGTCTTTGTCCTTAAAAGGTATTTAAAATGTTCGTCAGAGCTACCTTGCTTAATAGTATATTTAGGAAGAGAATCTTACATTTGGGTTTTAAGGACCATGGAAAGTTTTTCTGTTTCTTGGTAATTTTTGCATTAGGCTAACTTTCCTGTAGGAATTTTGAACAACAACAAAAAAAAAACCAAACCAACAAAGACAAACCAAAAAAAAACCCCAACCAACTGTGATGCTGGTTTTTCCATGCAGTTTTTATTAACTTTCTTCCGAATAAGTCCCTGCAAGGAAAATGACACCAATTTTTATTATCAGAAATATATTTATTAAGTGACAGTCTAATTCCCAGAATAGCAGTGCATTCATTTTTTTTTTGGAGTTACAGCTTTTTTCCCAAATGACCCTAAAATAAGCATGGGAAAGCAGCATTGTAAATACAGTAATGAATTTCAAGTGAATATACTTTTTCCCCTCAATGTATTGCCTATATTAAACACTGTGGGGGGGATAGTGCTGTTGGTTATTTACATAAGGATAAAACTTAAAGGTGATGCTCTCTTGCTAATTGAAATAAGTTTGGAGTTTCTTAAACATAGGTGGCAAAACTTCAATAGAAATTTCTCCCGCTCCCGCATTATTATATATATATATAATGGATATAGATAACTAATTTTTTCTTCTTTATGCAAGTATTTCCCTCAAAAAGCAACAGAATCCAGTAGGTAAATGCACCTTTAGGAAAGAGGAATTTTCAACTGTAGCTTTGACATGTTACAGGAGCATGGACATACTTTGGGCACTTGTTTCTTCAAAAGCCGATGATGCCTAATGTAAGTGCTTTTATACAGCAATATAATAACTAATGATAAAAAGAATTTTTAATTGCTTTTGCACTTATCCTAGAAGTTAATATAAACTATTCATTCTGGGCTTTCTCTGTTGATTTCAGTGGAGTCAGTGTAGTTTATGTAATGGTGACTGAAAACAGGATTTGGCCAACTGGCTTCAGTCTTTTTACTACTTCTACCAAGTCAACATAATTCTACACTGAAGGGATTGAAGGAGGCAGGACTGGGCCTTATTTTTTGCAAAGATGTTCAGCTTGATGCAACAGAAGTATGGGGGACAATGTACTTACCCAAATAAAGACTGGGAGACAAACTCACTGGTCAGGCAGTCACTTGTCAAAGCATCTGCCCAGCAACGATGACAAAGCCCTGGCACTGCACAGGCTCCAGGGGAAAGGGATTGAGCTGCTGGTGGCTGGACAAAGAGGAGCAGTGACAGGCTGGGATCATCACTCACTGCATGGTGACCATGGTGTAATGGATGCAATTTGAGATGAAATGAGTAAAGGATGAGGTGGGCTTAGAAACGGGCCCTGGTGAGGCCCAGAGCTGAGCACTAAGCTCAAAGCCAGCTGGTTCCCCAAAGCAGCGTGAGAGCCAAAGTCATACAAATGAGTCACACCTGCTTAAAGCCATTGCTACAGAGCCATGAGGGGCAACCCCGTAATGGAAAGCAGTCAGGATCCCTCCTTTGGGTGATAGATTTTTAACAGCCTTTTTTTCTAAAGGCTAAGCCTAACTGAGCAAACCTAGCACCAATGTCAAACTTAGCAGTCTTCAAAATTTGGATGGAAAACACTATCAAATTCTGTTGGGCAGAAAATGTGCTTTTTGTGAAGCAAACCTCTTTGTTAAAAATTAACCTGCTGCAAGCATTAACACAGTGTTTAAAAGTCTAGCTTATTCTGACCACCTTAAAACATAAGTGACTACAACATTCCAGAAATGGGTCTCCATCGAGTCAGGAGTTTAACAGTTAAATACCTTTAAAGGTCCAAAGTTTAATGATGCAGACTCTAGAATGACTCTTTTAAATTGCCTAATTCTCCTAAAGCATGTAATTTTTTATGGCAGATGGACTTCTCTGAAATAAAGCTGCAGATTTCCTTTTTCCTATTTTGATTTCATGAGCTTCTCAGAGAGTGCAGCTCACTGCACATTTCCATTCTGGGTGTCTGTGAACAAACACGAGGCTGGTGGAGCTCAGTTCACCACTGCCAGTCCTACCTGTGCTCAGAGCTCAGGTGTGGAGTACAGCACAGTCCAGCAGAGTATTTAAGTGTACTAAGTGTACTGAATGCTCTAAGATTCTAACAGTGAAACCAAAGCCAAAGCATCTTTGGATGATTAAAAATACCCACAGCTTCAAGCATTTTGATGGAAGAGCTTGAAGTACTCCCTGGTTTCCTGGATCAGACTCTGGTGTAAGGACAAAGATGTAAAATTACAAAATTGAGCCAAAGGCAGCACTGAAGGCACTCAGTGGACTTTGCAGATCATCCTAGAGATATTCCATACAAAACATTAAAAATGTCAATGCTTTTATTATGTATAGACTCTACTATTGAAAAGGCAAATGCTCTGAAACAATTTGAAAAAATATCTTTATATTTTGGAACAAGTTTAAATAGTGCAAAACTGAGATTTTCAAAGTCCTGTTTTATTTTCTGTTCAATTTCTGGGAACTGTCAAATAAACTATTGTCCTTCTCCTTCTCTCAGGCTGTACCTTTCTCTGAACAGCTGCACATATATAATTCTATGCAGAGGGAATTTTATCACTGACATTTGAAACAGTTGAGATATTCCAGAATATAAATACTCTAGAAGAGTCCTTAACAATCTGCAAGTACTTATACATAGTAGAGAAGCACATTTAATACTGACAATCAGTGCACAGCTAAAGGCAAGCACCAGAAATTCTGAACATGGCCACTTCTGGTTTTTACTCTTACATCATCAGGTCCTCTTTTGAGCATTATAATACAGCTTCAGAAATAATCTGACACTACTGTTCCCTTGTGACCTGTATAAAAGAAACTGCCATCCTTCTCTTGCCTATTGTCTTATTTCATGGAGGGACTTCTGGGCTCTTGTTTCCTTTAGGAAAATGCTACAGAATACTGGACATGCCTGATTGTCATTCAAGCACATTTAAAAGCTAAGAGACGTCTCTCCTCTCTCTGGATCAAATAATTTCTTCCTTGTAAACATGTTTAACATTTTAGTACTCCTGTTACACGAGAAAAAATCTGGCAATCCTTTCCCCAGGATTTTCTGAGGGACATGTGAATACTCCAATGCTGTAAAGGGGAAAATTCCTTCATCCTCTGACATTCATCCATGGCAGTTACTGCAGAAGATAAGCTAATGACCCAAGATTTGCAAGGGGACTGCCCCATGCTGTGACTTTCAGCTTTGCAAAGGCCACACAGAAGGTTTCATTTGTCTCATTAACTTTCCCACTGTACCAATCAGAAGTTTATTATAGAGTATTTTTCTCTTTTAACTTTTACAGTCCATATACCTCAGCAGGAGCCTGGACACACTGACCCAGGACGCCCCTTCCAGTCCTGGCTTCCTATGAAATGCAGGAAAAACAAATCACAAAGGTCCAGAGCAGTATTTTTACAAACTCTAAATGAGATGAAGCACAACAATGGAACATAAGATTACACCAACAACCTTCAAGGTAATATGAC
This sequence comes from Leptocoma aspasia, assembly GCA_013399835.1. NCBI lineage: Eukaryota > Metazoa > Chordata > Aves > Passeriformes > Nectariniidae > Leptocoma > Leptocoma aspasia. The sequence goes on along the minus strand of VXAX01005379.1, from coordinate 1,978,701 downwards.
AGACACAAACCATATTGTGCTGTATATAAACTATACAAACATTTCCACTTGATTTCCTAAGGAAATGAGGCTTATGCAGTCATGCCTTCTGTCTGTTCATGTTTGTCTCTAATAACATTCAAACCCACTGCCACATTTCAATGCAAGTTGTCAGGGGAGAAGCAAAAGATTTGGAGATAATTATGTTCCTACAGCTCTTGTCATTGCACAGAGGAAAGAGACCTAAATTAGTGCCCCCAGCTGAGGAAAATCTCCTTGAAGGAGTGGGATCAATGGTTCCTTGTCTAGTCAGTACAAACAGCTTATTTCCAGGCCTTCCAATCAGCCCATGCAGGGGTCCACAGCAGATGCAGCAGGAGCTGCCTTTTGCCCTTCTGCTCGCGAGTGGTGCTGGCATCTGAGGATCTCCCAAAGGTCTCTACAAGGTGCATGGGAGACCCAAGACATGGTTCCACAGAAAACTGTGTTTTGGTTGCTCCGGGAATGGCCCCTTATAATTTTCCCACAAAAAGAACATGATAGTTTCAGATTTTAGTTCCTTGGCTGGACAATTTCTGCTCTGTTCATTCTTCCAGTGGCCTCAAAGGGCCAGGAATCCAGCACACAGACACTAGTGGCTACATTTTTCATCTGAGATAAAGAAATTTTTTCCTGGGCTCAGGATTCCCTCAGACTTTCCAGAGATTCTTCTAGAGAGTCTCACTGTCCTAACCTTCCAGTAATTTATTAAACCATAGGAGTCCCTGCTGACATGAAAAGAAAGTCCCTGAAAGACCAAGGTTTGCTCTTTCTCACACTAAAGCTGAATCTACCTAATGTGATTCTTTGCTTGAGAGTGTCCTTTGGAACCAGTTCATCTTCCACAGTTCCCTTCTTTGCCCCCACACCCCACCACCTTTTTTTTTTTATTCCCAGATCACAGACACTAATCCTGCCCTGCTCAGAGGCATTCTAAAACACCTGTTAAAGTCATGCTAAGTGGAAAGCAAAATGAGCAGGCACTCCTTGAAGCTGTGCTGCTGACATGCATCATATGGAAAAGCTTCATGAAAGTGGCTGACTTCAGCGTCCTGTGGAGCATTCTAAATCCTGTCACTGTGCTTTGGGGGAAAAAAAAAACCAAACCCTAAATATTTTAAATTAATACATCTGGGTGCAAGAAAAATCACCCTGAAAAAAAGGACTAACTCTCTGAAAAACATTTGACACGGTTTCCAAGCCACTGAGAATGTCAAGTAGAGCAGGTAATGCAGCAACCTGAGATCTGAGCAGAAGAAAAAGAAAACTTCAATCCAAATGTACCTTGAAGTACAATACTTATGGATCCAGCAAGGTCTGACCTTTTAAGTTAACAGCTATTAAGTATTTACACACAGGGTGGAAGAGGAGATTCATTGCTTGTGAGCTAAACAGAATACTGATGCCAAAGCAGGGAGTCTTTTAAAAGTCAGATCAATTCGGTCAATAAATTAATGACTGCAATGCTTTATACACTTGGGATGGAAAGATTCCTCCCCTGCCAAGTTATCTGACACTTTTTTGAGGAATTATTACGTGCATAAAGCATTTCTAGAGACTGTGATTTTGAAAAAGATTTACACTTTTATTCTTTGCTGAATGAGAGTTACTTCCTGGGGATGTAGTCCTATTTTTGAAGGATTCACCAGCAGACCTTATTTTAGCAACCAGTTAACCATTCTGCCAACAGAGCATTATTCTTAAGAATTAATGAATGAATACTGTTGTTAATTTTTTTTTTCCAAGAAGAATCCAGCAAAAATGAAACTGCAGTCAGGGCAACTGAACAAACAACACAACATCCTCCAAACCCACTATTCTAACTCAGCTGGGCACTGCTGCTGAAGTTAGCCTGTTTATTTGCATGGTTATGAATTGCGAAAATTGAGCTTTTTTCTTTTTAATGAGTTATTGATTTTAGAAAATCACTCAAGACAGAAAATCCATACATTAACAGGCTGGCTTCACTCGCCAAGACGTGTTATTTTATAGCACTTCTGAGAAAATTCAATGCATAAAGTCCTTTCAGCCACTGCAGACAGGACAGATCGATCTGGCTCTGAGACAGAGATCAACGCTTTAGGGGACTGATCCATAGGGAAATACCTGGGAGACTCCTCCCTCGGAGGGATTAAGTCATTCTTCAAGATGACAAAGACCTGAGATCCAGAACTTGAGGGTGAAGTAGGTCTCCTATTTATTGTACACAGAGTTTTTATGGATTTCCAGCAGATTTTCTTGAATAAGGAATTCCAGGTATCATAAACTGAGAGCTTGGAAGACTATAAAGGAATATACTTTTAAACTCAACAGAAGTGCTTTTGAAGGGAAAAAAGAAGAAAACAAACAAGATGGCAGAAAAGAGATCCTTTAAAACAATTGAAGCACACAAGCTGTATTTCCAGTTCAGGAAAGCATCCCTAAACAGAACAGGGGTTTATGCACACAATTACAGGTCGTCCATAAAAAGGATGAATTTCAGTATGTGTTTAAGTGTGGCCAGAGTCTAGACAGTCAGCCTTCTACAAAATAAACATGTCCAAGTACATTTAGAGAATATTCCTGAATTTAGGAAATCCAATGGTAACGAAGCTCAAAAGGAAGATTTTTTTTGTCCGCGTTCACTTTTTTAAAATACACTCCCCACTCAAAAAAAGAGTATTAATTAAGCACAAAATAAATTCCTACTAGGTGCTAGAGGTACTCAGTTCCTTGTGACTTGTTAACTGACAAATATTTCCAAGTTAAACATTGATTTTCCTTTGCTTTGTTTCATTCCTGTCTTGAGCAATCCCTCGGATTGTGGGATTACAAAAGGAGCACATGCATCCAGCTCTCATTTCATGTTTCATGGACTTCGGCACCATCAGGCCTTTCTACAGGAAAGCTGCAACAGCCCAGTCAGAGAACATCTCTGGAGAGTGCTTGGAGACTGAAGTGGTTAAAGTTAGCAGAGGTGAGATCTGGCCTGCTATCTGGCAGGAAATAGTTTTGCAGAGATAACTGAGTGGAATTCTATGGCATGCAAAATACATATGGTCATATTAGAGAGTCTTAAGTTTCCTTTTCCTCTAAAATCCATTAATTCGGTTCCCTTGGAAGTTCCCTTGGTAAATGAAGGAGTAACTTTTGACAGGACCCAGATCTATTTGCATCTTCACTAAATTTTTGCTGTACCTTTTGAACTCAATACTGTCCCGACTTAAAACTAACTTCACTGTGATTTACTTATTTCCATTTATTAATGCAATCACAAAAATGAATATAATAAGTACTATGTGTTATGAAAAACATCTAAAAAGTAAAATGTCAGTGCAGACAAAGCCCAGAACAAAAATCTTCTGAATTTTGAGTCTGCTTTGCTACTTGCTCCCAGGAGCTGAGACACTTCATTTTTCTGCCTCGTTTTTTTTGGTAACAGTAGGAAAAAAGCTGTTTACTTGCTTTTCTCTCAAGCATACTATAAAAACTGATTATTTTGTGCTTGTTTTGTTTACTTAGTTTAATCAAATTTAATCAGGTCCTCATCCAGCAAAGCTCCTAAGCACATATTCCACAAACACAAGCACAACCTTCTGTAAGAACAGAATACCTTGAACCTGACCTTCACAACTATGACTTTTTGTCTTGCTTTCTGTGCACTCCCTATGGTTTCCCAGTGCATTTAGGGTTTTTTGGTAAAATACATTTTCTCTTCGATGCTTGCAATGAAACCACCTCTAAGAACAAACCTGCCCTTCAGTTTGGCTTCTCTGGGTAGAGTGAAAACTGCACCAATGAATGCAGGGAGAGAAAAGCTTCTTGGGAGAGATGTAAGGGAGATGAGCAGGGTTTTATGTTTCTTCTTCAATGAGAAAAGTAATAGAGTGACAGAATCATGGAACAATGTTGGAGGTTGGAGGGACCTTAAAGAACCCAGTTTCAACCCCCTTGCCATGGGTAGGGACATCTTCCATTAGACCAGGCTGCTCAAAGCCCCATCCAACCTGGCCTAGAACACATCCAGGGATGGGGCAGCCACAACAATAACACAGACAATATTCTGTGTGGAAGAAAGAAGAAGTTAAAAATCTCACCAAAGTCAAAGCCCTTCAGAGAGACAGAGTAGCGATAAGAAAGCTAAAGCAGCAACTTTCCTTCACAGCTAACAGGATCATGTTCTCCTTACAGGGAATGTCTTATTCTGAAGTCAAAGATGATTTATATAGTTTGGTTAACTAGGGGCAGGGGAGGCAGACTATTAAATGTGCAGGAGTATTATACTGAACCAGGACAGAGAAAAAAGATGGAAATATTCTGTTATTGATTGATAGCTGAAAACACAAGCTGGTATGAGGGTCAAGCTGAGATACTGTAGTGTAGGGGTGGAGGAAGAGACAAAGAAATACTATTAGAAGATTTAGGAATAACCCAACTAGGACTTGCCAAGAAAAGGAAGCCACTTTATCCAAAGGGAAACTTAGGGTGCAGGGACAGTTCTGACAGATAAGAGACAACATACTGATAAAGAGAGACCTGCAACAAAAACATCAGAGTCTGCAAAAACAAGACATAGTTTGGGAACAAGAGAAGCCAAGACAACATCTGGTATTTGGGAAAAGATACCAGAACTGCAATGGCTCACATCATTTTGGCATTTGCAAGCTCTTGAAGGGAGGTACTGGAGAAAGTCCAGTACAAAGTCAATGGCCACAGCATGACAAGCCTGGAGAGGTCGTAGGACATGAGATAATGCTGCAGAGGATCCGCTGGTGGCTGAGAAAATTGATCGTTTCATTCAGGCTGGACAGAAATGTGCAAGACAGTTCAACGCCAGAAAAAGCAGTATTCATTCTACTAATATTGCTACTCAAGATTAAAAATGTACATAGGGAACAGCTGACAAAAAGTCAGAACTCTCCTTTTTACTAAGGAAATGTAAATTAAGCCTTGAGGTAGACAAAGTAGAAGGATATATTGTAGTACCAAGAGAAAATAACTGCTGCAGTAAAAAACATGTTCCCAGATCTTCTTAGGAGTATAAACTCACTGCAAGGCTATGGGACAGGAACAAATAAAGACTTTGATGTAAACTTTTCAGGATAAGCAGCTTCTCTGAGTACATAAAACTCAGAGAGCCCAAACACATGATATTGTGCATTCCCTGGAAGCTACTAGAATATTTGAATATTACTGTTTGAGAACCATCAGTTCTGAACCACTGCTCAACCATCAGTTGAGATTGAGGGGGGAAATAGTTTTTTCAACTGTGTATGGGCACCTCCATTCTTGTCCAACAAAAAAAGAAAACAAAAACCCAACCTTCAAATGTGCTCACTCAAGTAGTGGAAGAGATCAGATCCATTGGGAGAGTCATGTGTGATGTGAGTATAATGCTCAGTAAAACCATCCAACCCTGATCTGAGAGGACAATGGCAGGGGACAGACACAAGGGCAGAACAACAGTTTAAAAATGGGAAAAACTGAAGGGACAAGTTAGAAGTGCCAGATCCAAGGTGTGAATGCAGACTTAAATCCGATTTCCCTTGGCAATGTGCAGGTGGGTACCTGCATGGTACACACACACACACAGAAGTTGCGGTGTTACATTGATGTTTTGAGGTACATTAATATAATTTCTTATAAACAAGTTGGAATTTCATGTCACACAACCTCATATGAAGAAAAGCTGGGTCTGTCAAGGCACTGGCTCCAAGCAATTTCTGCATGGCAGAAGACTGGAGGTACTCACGTTTTTCACATGTTTCTCAGGGATGATAGTCCTCTGCCAAAACTTGCAAGGTTGTATCTATCTCAAGTTCATGGTGGATGAGGTAAGGCCCTGCTCACTCTGATGTAATCTGAAATAAATGGGATGGACAAGGGATCAGATTAAAGAAGTGGGTCAGATCTGCTGCTGGCGCTGCTCCACTGACGTCAATAGAACTAAGCTGATTTACACCAGCTGAGTATCTGTCCTGGAGGTTTCCATGCATTTAGACAAAATAAATAAAAATGCACAATAAAAGCTCCCCTTGGTAGATCCCAAGTCCAAATGCCTCATTCCTAAATAGAGTAAATAAATTACAATAAAGCAGTTACTGTAGACATCACTCGTTACAAGTCAACAATGAGCAGAATAAAGGTCAGGCCACCTGAAATCTTTAATTGGTCCTTACACCACTGAGTGAAAGAGAAACCCATAATTCAGCACAAAATCACCTTAACTCTGACCCAAAATAAGTATCTTAGCAGTAACTGTTCGTAGACAGGTGCTCTCTTTTGCCTCATAAAACATTAACTTCCATCTCCATCAGGCAACTGAGGCTACAAAATAAAGTTTAGCTTCAGTCCAGAACTGGGTCATACCTTCATTGCTGAAGAAAATCACTGTTTGTGTTCTATAGACAGGAACACAAACACTTTCTGAAAACAAATCTAAATGCACAGATAAACTTCTAGGTGTTCCTCAGACTTATGTTCACACCCCCACATCCTTATCCTAACTCAAATATAATTTCCTTTGGAAAATGTCTTTATAATTGCTGTTCTTCTAAATAATACTTTGGAAATGTTACAGGCAGACAACATGTGTGCATTGGCAACATTTTGTAACTTCGTCCCAGAGGAGGAAATATTTAGCTGTTGATAGTGTAAAACCACCCTAAGAAATGGAAAATCAGCCTTATTAAAATGAAATTATAAATCATACAAGTTTTTGCATCCAGGAAAAATAGGCTATATCCTCAGTTGCTGGACATCAGTGTTGTCCTGTGGAAATTATGTAGCTTTGCCATTCACACCAAGTAGTGCTTTGGTGCATTTATCACACCAAAAAATAAACCATACCTCAGTTATTTAGGGAGGGTGACCTAGACAGGCAGAATTTCAGACAAGTTTAGAAATACTTGTGTTCATTAATGACCCTCAGCTGTGTGTATTCCACACAGAAGCACTCTAATCTGTGTTTCCACTTTACTTCAACCTCAGCAATTCTGTGGTTCTTCTGTTCACACTGTGTTGACTTAAAGCACAGATGTTTCTGCTGAGGCCTGAAAGAGAGCTGAAGAGTTTTATCACATTTTAAAAGTCCATCAAAAATCCTACATTCAAGAAGCAGCCAAATTGCCTTGCTGGACATACAAATTCAGTCTGGCATCTCCCAAGCTTCTACTGCTTGTGTTTCACACAACAAACTTACGTGTTATTTACATATACAACCTCAAAAAAATTGTATTTGCTAAGTAGATAGATTTATTTGTTGCTTTTTTCTCATGGTAAATTAACTTTTCTCCACTTCTACTCTCCAGGCTGTTTTGAGATCTTACTGACACTCCAAGTCCAGCTTTCTGCTGTCTTGTGGTTCAATCCATACCTGCTTTGTGCCGCAGAGAGCAGGATTGAGGATGCAAACCTGGCAAGGCTGACTTGCTGGTCTAATCCTTCCTCCTCTACCTGCAGTTATCAAAGTTTTTTATGTGTTTGTGCACTAGAAACTGCTCCTCTCCAAAAAACCACCCTGGGAGGTTGTATGCAAATCAGCCTTATGCTGAATCCATGCTGCCAGCATTCCTAAAATGCTATGGCTAAGCACAGAATTCGACCTATAGCACAGTGGAGGAAAAGTTCAAACACAAAATTACATATCCCTTCCACAACCTGAATTCCAATAAGTAATTTCATTTTCCCAGTGCAGCACAGATTCTGTGCTGGAAATAGCAGACAGAAACTTTGCCAGTTTTTATTTTATTTTTTTATAACCCGCAAAATTTCTTAAAGCAATTGTGCAGATTTCAGGCTTCCCTTTGATCACTCTTTGCAACAATGACTCCAGGCCTTTGCCTAGGTATGATTCCTCAATCCCAACACATACAATGGAAGTGCCCTGGCCCACAGAAAGCCTTCTCATTAAAGCTCTAATCTGTTCCACTACATTCTTGCAAGACAGAATTATCCAGCTTTAAAGCATGCCTCAATAGTGAGCCGTAATAAGACTGATAGAAACAGCTTAAGTAATTGGATTGCTATATGGTATTGAATGTCTGACAACAAAAGATATCAATCTCTATTCTGCTACTGAATCTTTGTTCCAGCAATGAATTCATTTAGTAATGCACTTGGAGGCTTGCAGTCCCTGCAGGAGAAATAACAGACTGCGGACACAAAGGCAGGGCCATCTGATGAGCACAGAGAAAGCGACTGTGCCATTCCAAGAAGTTAATTACAGTGAACAAAAGCACAAGACTATGACTTGTTGACCATTACCATAATCACATTACTACAGTCTTCTTCTATTCCCAGCAGCAGAGGGTCTATTCTTTCCTTCCATTTGGCACCGTGCGTCATATTTGTGTTTTGTCACCTGAAATGCATTGTTGAACAGACCTCCCTCTAAAGATAGCTGGAAATGTCACACTGTTTCTTTTACAATTTATTCTTTGGAGGCTGATTTATAAGTGCTCTAAGTTGATTACTTTTTTTTTAACTTTGAACAAAGATTCCCAAGATTTTCTGCAAATGAAAATTTATAAGAATGTTTTTGCCTATGAAACCTCGTGCTTGTGACACATGACACTTGTATGATTTATACATGAAACATAGCAGACACAGTAAAACAATTCATGACATACTGTCTACAACCTCACCACTTTTAGAGTTAAACATATCCCACTCTCACATATAAAGTAAAAGAGGGTAGATTTAGACTGGATAACAAGAAGACATTTTTTACAACGAGGGTGGTGAAATACTGGCACATTTTGTCTGGAGAAGCTCTGCTTGCCCCATCCCTGGGAATGTTCAAGGTGAGGCTGGAGGGGGCTCTGAGCTCTCTGATCTGGTTGAAGATGTCTCTGCTCCTTGCAAGGGGGTTTGACTATGTGACCTTTAAGATTCCCCCCCCAACCCAAACCATTCTATGATATTTAACAATTTACCAAACCCTGCTTTACCCCACAGTAAGGTCCTGCCTAACAACATCTAACAAATATGTTGCTTCAGACAAAAGCAAGTTCTAAGGCTTGATGTCTTGACAGAAATGGGACCCAGTGTTTCCATATCTATTACACACACTAACAAACCCAGTGGCTGGAGTACCTTGAATTGTGGGGGCTTGGTGGAATCTGTGCCTGAGAAAACCCTCAGCTTTCAATTCCATGTGCCAGGGGGCACATTTTTAACTGGTGTACATCAGCCTAGCACAAAACTAATATCTCTGGTTCCAATAACTCTACACATTTCACACAAAATACAACCAAAATAAAACGTAGCTAGATCTCTTCTTCTTCAAAGTAGTTAAAATGGCACAGCAAATTAATTTCCAACCACTTAAAACCATTCAAATGCTCCTGTGCCAAACGCTGTATGAATTTCTTTTTTCGCACTACAATCAGCTTCAAAAGAGCAGTAAGTACTTCCGAGTTTGGACAACAGGGAGAAATTAAATTATTTGCAATGGAAAAGACCAGAGCAGTGTCTGTTCTTCCTAGATTTTCTCCCAGAGACAAAATCTTCAAGTGAACTCCAAGAAAAGGAAAAAAAAAGCCCAACAAAAATATGGGAGAATATCAGGAACACCAACTTTCTCTGGTGTTCAGCTACTGCACAGGAAAAAAAATGGTTTATTAGCAGGAACCTGCCTGCAATCCATAATGGATTAATGCACAAATAGCCCAAATTCTCTGTTATTTCAGTTAAGTGTCATAAATTAGCAGGACACCTTTTAACTAGCCAGCCAGGGAATCAAGAGTGCAGTCATAGGAGCCACTAAATTGCCAAGAGCTAATTGAACCCTCAAGCCTCAGAAGAAGCTGTAGTGTATCCAAATCCTACCTCACCCGTGGTTGGAACACCTTAGCTGGTCGTTCAAACCCACATCCTGACTCTGCAGGGAACCACCTCTGTCCCAGCAGAGCTCCCAGATGTAGGACAGGGAGGTTGAGTGAAGAAAAACTCTGCAGACCTCAGCTGACCAGTGTAATTCCTGCTTTGCTAGAATGCATCTCACCCAAACCTATCCTTTTCACACCCTCAGAAAAATTCCCCTGTGGACCAGCCAAACCCTGAAAAATTTCAACCAAAGCAGGGCATGCTGTAGAGGAGCAACTGCCCAGCAGAGCCCTGGGGAGCTCACGAGGTGACCACAGGGCAGTCTGATAAAAATCACCCACCATTGACTGGAATTGCTCTCTGTGGTACAGCCTGACACACCACAGCACACTTCCTGTCATACACAGCCATATTCCATCAACACCAGAAAACCCCAAATACCCATCCTTCCTGGAGCACTTCTCCCCTCCAGAATGCCAATGCACTACAGAGTGCTGGCCACAGAAGCCTGCCTTTGGACACAATAAGTGAGGCACCAAGCTGCAGTGCAGCTCACTGGTGAGTTAAATCCTCAGAGGGAAGTGAGGTCTCTGCTCACCAGGTCTCTTCTCTTTCAGCTGTGGATCCAGGAATCCCCAAAAAAAGCTTACTTTGAGTTGTGACAGCTTCTAAATCCAAGTCTGACTTTTTAATAGCAGCACTGCTGGTTTGGAAACACTAAGCAGTATAGACACTTCCCTATGCAGAGTAATGATTAAAATCAGCAGTGCTGTAGGCTCTCTTGAAACTTGCTGAAGATTTATTCTTTAAACGAGAGAATGATTTATTTCAACAATTATCTTCAGGCGGATTAAATTATATGCTTTCAGGGCTCTTATTCACCACAAAATTAAGAACACTGGGTGCCAGCCATGGAAGCCCCGTGAGTCTCTGGGACTCAGCACTGACGGAGACTCATCCCGACCCAGGAGAAAGAGCTGTCTCTTTCCCATGGCCACAAAATGCCATCCCTGACCTTCTGCTTGGCTCCACCATTTGCTCAAATCCTTTGGCTTCCCCCTACTTGACCTCCTGCAAGTTGCAATGGACATATAAGGCACATGGCTCCCCAGGACCACACCAGGCATGCTCTGGGTTGGTGTCATGACGGAAGAGTTAGACTGAAGGGACTGACTGATTACAAGCCAGATGCCCCACAGCAATACAGCATTTCCTAAGAGTATGTTTTAAAATGCTCTAAAAGACCAAAGGTTTTTCAATAAAGCAATAGCTTCCAATAAGTGTGAGGTCTCCACCAGGAATGCTGAGTGCATTTTTTTTTTTTAAGAATAAAATCTAAGAAAGCTTTTCCTGCAATGAGGCTTTTCTCTCTTACAGCAGAGGACCCTGGCTTCAGCTGGCAGTCTGAGAGAAAATTTATCATTATGTAAAGCCACGTTTTGGCTTTGATGAACCAGGCTGAAAGTTGAGAGGGAGGGAAGGTGTTGGGGAATACTTGCTGATGAATAATCTTGTCCCCTCCAAGAGCCTCAAATCCAAACTTAAAACAAGGGGTCCTTGCATCAAAAAGTTTTGGAAGAATGATTTGTGTCTTTCCCCCACCTCTGGAACCCAGACCTCTGCTTCATACAGAAGAACCCTCAAATGTTGATTCTCCTTTTCCATTCTCACTGCATTATTTCTATGTCCCTCGATTTCAGCTTTTGGTCCCTTTACGGTTTTGCAGCTTTGACTCAGTAAACAAAAGCCAGTTGTTCTGTGTTTACTGGACTTGTTCCTGTTCTTTCACCACAGACCAAGGTCCCTTGACATGAGCCATTCACACTGCTCAGTGCTCAGTGTCAGCAGCAAGACACGCTGAAATATGGGGAGTGAAAGCCTTCCTGAAACACGTACTCCAGAATTAAAGATACCCAAATGTACAGGAAACTTTTAAATTGTAATGTGATCATCCTGTAGAAGACCACAGGCCCTGAACCAACACATTTTCAGTACCACCATGCTATGACTCATTGTGAATTTACCTCCAGCAGCAATATGAAAGATAGTGCTCAGGCTGAAAAGTCACGGTCAGTGCTGCAGCTCTTCTGTCATTTCAATACCTTTATTTTTCACTCAGACATAATTATTAAGCAGTAGCAGCATAAAACACCTACCTGGCTCAGCCAAGCCATCACTTTCTGAGTAACAGAATTCACTATACTTGTTCTTTGATAGTCTAAAACCTAAAAAATAAGAGCCATGGATGAGATAAGTGTTGTAAAGTCTTGTCTAGACAATTGTTTATAATATGTGGGCATTTAGTATACATTTTATTACTCTCCTAGGATAGTAGTGTCCCTACATAAGTTCCTTGTCTGAAATCCTGAATCCACAGAAAGGGGAGAAGAGCATAAACAAGGGTGATCCAGAGGCTGGCAAGTAAAGTGCCTAGAAAGCTTAAAGGAATGTCTGGGAAAAAAAAGCTTAGAACACCAGGATTATGAGTATTAAAGAAAATGATGTTAGAGTTACACAACATATCAAACTTACAGAAAGTGAGCTGTGTCCTCTTCAGCCTCTCTCCTGACAAAAGACAAAGGTTCTGTCAGTGGAGTAGAAAGATTATATTTTTAAGTGATTTAAGAAAAGTCTCAATATGAATAAATCCGTGGAACTCTCTGCCAGAAAAACAACCCGGAAACCACAAATGCTGCACTTCAAAATGAATTAGTGTTATTATGACAAGGTACAACTCCAGGGTTATCAAGTCCTGTGATTCTCATCCAAATGAATAACAAAAGGTTTGAGATCCTTTTTTAATTTGGGAAAATAATTAATTGCTTTCTAATTTATTTTCTCCTTATACTGACCAATACCTACAAGTGTTATCACACTGGATATCTTATCTGGTAGGGCAATGCTTGTGTTTCCCTATTGCTTTCCTCCTTGTGTCACTATAGTATGGTGATCTTAACAGCATTTTCCTTGTCTAAAAACTGTCCCTTTCAAGCTAACAGTTGTCAGAAATCTCTCGAATGCAGGACTTGAATTGTGAAAACACTGTTTATACACATTTTTTTATGATTATAGCTTTTTGTTGCCAAAACGCCAATGACTATTTTGAGTGAGAATATGACTCTTGTGCTAACATATGTAAGCATAAGAGATACTGTGAAGGAACCACACTGTAATAAAAGCAATAGCTATATTAACACTTATGTAAAAGCAGCTGTTCCTAATTCTTAGGGATCTTTATGGACTTCAGAGTCTCTGGAAGTTTGGGAGAAATGGTTTACTTACTTTATAAAAACCTTGAATTAAGGATTAATTGGTTTTAATTGTGGTCAAAGTTATCAAATATTTAATCACGTGTTTAAGAAGGCTGGGTCCTGATGAAAAATGTGTAAAATAAAGACCTCAGAGGTCCATTTGGATCAGTTTTCAAGCTATGTTTATCAACAATGTTTGAGTCACCAGAATGAAAGACCAGCCTTGAAAGCCTTGCACACAGCAAGGTATTTCAGCAAAAGGACCTCAGACAATTGATGTCTTCAGTTTCATGTGGAAGTGTATGTTTCATTTCCTGCCTGGATTGTTTTTGTGTAAGGTCCAGGATAAGTGCTCATTACTAAGCAGGTTTTCTTACTCACTTTGATTTACTTTATCTCTCTATGCCACTTTTCTGCCTCAACTACTTAAGTTCAGTTTTATGGACTAAGGATTATCTCCTGATTAATGTAGTTGATTTCTGATCCCAGTTATCAGTGCAAAACACAATTATCACAATCGTACTGGAAGCTGTTTGTTTGCTGTCCTTAAAAAAATTCCAAGGTGACTCCCTATATATCTGAGGCCAGCTAAACATTGGGACATATAAAGCCTCTTGGACTCAATGAGAGATTTCCTAGAAACTTACTGCATAAAATTACTAAGAAACTGTCCAGTCTGCTTTAGAGCTGGTCTACCCTATGCCTTTCATCAAGGTCTCTTCAACTTTCTCCCACCAATGAACTTCCTTCCAAAATTGGGCAAGCCCAGAATTTCCTCCTCTGGTGACCAGGATCATCCAGTGGCTAACTGGATATAGTTAGTCACTGGATGCAGAGTTCTGACCAAATTTCAGATCTGCTGAAATCTGGTCCATATATCTACCAGGAATGATGCAGGTCAACATGGGAATTTATTCTGTATTTGGAAGGCATCTACTTGGGAACAAATTTGGCAAAGCTGACTCGGGCTTGGGATAATCCTCTTTCAACAAAACATCCCACATTTTTTATTACCCGAAGTCACAAACATAAAGACCACATTTGAGTACAAAAACAGAAGTCACTGAATGGACATACTTGTTTTGGAATGCCAGCTCCATTTTGCCAGGTCAGGTTTGACAGCTTTGCATTTTGTCACTTGATGTGGATAGGTTTAAACAGCCTAAAACAAACCCATGTACAAACTCCTGGACAACAACAAATCTTCCCAATCCCTTGCCATCAGTGACTGCAGAGCACTCTCAGCACCACAGGCACTCTTTCTCAGGGAAACATCATGCTTAGAATCACAGCACAGTGAACTGTCAAGTCTTATTTCCCTTCTTAATGGATTAGCAAATGGGCTGGTGCTTTTTTACAAGCATCTAACTTGTGAATTGATAGTGTTTACCTTGGCTATTATTTTTAAGGAAGCCTACTCTGGCCACAGTACAAACATCCCTTTTGCTGCAGGCTGTCCCTTTGTGTGGCAGTCCTAGGCTCGGAGCCTATTGACTGGTCCAGTGCTCACGCAGTGAGGAGCTTCCCTGGATACAGAGCTCAAACTTTCACTGGTCTCCATTCAGGCTAAAAGTGGCCACTTTAAAAAAGAGTTCAAAGAACAGGCAAACAATTCCGGAGTCCTGGAGAAATAAAACATTGCTAGAGGAAATCTCTGTCTGGTGCAAACAAGCCTCAATAGGTACAGTGGGGAAACATTGTTTTCCACCCACCCCTGAGCTATCCCAGTAAGAGTCTTCAGAAGAGCAGCACTCCTCCAATCCCCTGCCCTCTCCACAAGGAGCAGGATTCATTTGTGCACCGCCCAGGGGAAGATGGGAGGGTGAAATGTGGCTCCAGTGATCTGCACAGGATGGGTGCAGTGGGGCCTGCCCTTCCTGATGAACGGCTGCTCCGCAAAGCAGAGAGAAAAGGGGCTGTCTACCTAAAAAAAACAAAAAAAAAGGAAAAGAAGAAGGAAATCAAATCTTTCCAACTACCAGCCAGTGTAAAACCAGCTTATGTACTGTCCTTGAATCTATAGAGCCCTGGGAACCCATTCTACTCCAGCAACGTGGACCAGGGTGCTTTCAAAATGTGTAGGGCTGCCGAAGAAAGAGACGGGGGATGAGAGGTAAGAGACACGTTCTCTGTGTAAAGAAATGCAGCTCATGAAGAAATGTTGCTTTTCTGCTTGCTGGCCTAGATTAAATAAAAAACCTCCTGCACAAGGAAAGAGCTGTTTTCTACCAAAGGTGAGGTAGGTGCCACATTTGAAGCTTCTCAGCTGGAGAGGCACATGGAAGAGCTGGCAACACCAAAGGGAAATGGAGACGTCTGCAGGATCCACAGGAGGGAGCACAGCTATCCCCAAAATCCCAGCTCCTTTTAGCTGTTGGACAAAAACCCCTTCTCCCTTCTGCAAGGTCCTTCCGCTTGTATGGAGAATTCTGTGAAACAAAACCCTGAGGAGTTCAGGGGTTACAAGCCCATCACTTCATGAAGGTGCATCCAAGAAAGGACTGGACAAGTCATTCAGCTGAAGAATGACTTCACTGCAACAATTACCAAATCCCTATCAATTCTGTTTTAAAAGTGGTCATTGCAGCAACATAGTCACTTGCACATAAGTGAAACAAAGAGTTTAAAACTATTTAGCAAGATTATTTTTTCTGTAAAAACAGCTCTGAGGTAGATTTGTAATCTCATACATAAAATCCTAAACAAATGCATTCCAACGCAAACAGCTAATAGTAAATACATTCAGAATTGTTCTGTTCTGCAAGTATGAAAGATAAACTACCTAAATATTGTAAATTTAGTTATGAAGATATGACCCGGTGATGTGCTTTAAGGGCATTATGGGTGAGCAGTGAAACAAATATGTTTTGCCACAGACTTCGGCAGAAGGAGGCTCAGGGAAAACTAGAGAGAGAAGGAAAGTAAGAGATAAGATAGGGTGGTGAAAGGCAAAAGCTGGTATCAGTGAGATCTGCTACTGAGTATGCCCCTTATTTGTTACTTTGCAAATACAATGGAGATGCAAAAACAGGCTGGAAAATTCCTCTGAGGAGAAAAATCTATACCCTTATATACCCCTCTCCAGTATCTTCTTTAGCAATCTTGCCTTTGGTTTCAGTGTAATATGAACAGACCTATCTACTTACAAAAGCTCCCCTCTTCCCACCAGCCTTGTTTGTTATTTTATGTGTTTCTGCATCATTTGCAGAGTTGCTTTGATCTACATTCCTCCTGGATGTGCGGCTTCCTTTTCGGCTACCAAAAGGAAAACTGTTTGGTTTGAGAATTTTAAAGCTTATTTTGAAGCTTCGCTGGCCCAAAATATCTATTTTTAATCCAAAAGAACAGAACTCAGTGCTTTCAGCTCTTCAGCCCTGGTTGCCTTCCTTTCAGGAAAAATCTCTTTGAACAATAAGTGACCACTTCATACTCTAATAAAATGTCCAAACTGTAATCCCAGCTGGCAAAAATGAGAGCATTCTGTTTGCTAAAGCTGGGTTTGAATATTGACACTCATACATAATTTGATCCTTGAATTGCTTTCATTTTAGTATCATCCTGAAATGTTCAGTATTTTGTGTCACATCTGATACCCACTAACACATACCATGCTGCTCAAAAACATCATCAGAGCAGGTAATTAGGAATTCTCTAAATATTTCTTTATTATAGGCTCAATCTATCTTCCACCACTGGCAGAATTCCTGCAGCCTCCAAGGACTGACTGGACTTTGGTGCAACTGCAAAATGACTGTAAATCCTTCTGCATGGAATATGGGATGTTGAATGTAAAGTCTGTGCCATTTTAATCCTTCCTCCTTCTCTAACAAGCATCACAATGTGACTGCACTAGGAATAGTCCATAGACAAAACACAGTTCATAAATAACAGGTAAACAATCTTCAAATGAGAAGAGAAGCCAGGACACATCCTTGGATTGACTCTTTGACTGGGAAACAGGATATATTCTTCAAGGACCTTGTAGGGATGGTCCCAGAGGACAATTAGAGATTAGATCTTCTCTTCTTTGGGGTTAGGCCACAGGAGTTAACTTGGGAAACAATTCACATAAACAAAGTGCTAGCAAGAGGAAAGGCACTGTCAGATTCTGCTTCTGTGTCTCTACTAGACACAGGCATTCATGTCATGCTCCACATTAATAACTTGGTTTCAAATGGTAACAGAGCATTAATTGACATCACCAGTACTAGGAAAGGAGCAACCCCCTGAGATTCTGGTGATTAATTAACTATTTTGGGAAGATTCTTAATGAGATAGCCTAGAATTAGAGTATCCTGATCCACTGACTAAAAGTAAATAAAATGTGCTTAGTATCATTCAGCGGATACTGAGCTCCTTCCAGAAGAGCAAGTGCAGAACCTTGGAGATTCATGCTCTTTTCATCTGCAGCCTGGTCTATTATGTGCAGTCAAAGACAGAATTGCTCTCTATAAATGATTTTTGTTTTAGGAAAAAATTGATGAGGGAAATTTGTATTTGAGTGCCTGTGTGCACGTAAGCAGTGGCGGAAAACATTCCTACTTTGCAAGAAGAAAAAGATTCCTCACAAAAACACACCCATGCCCATTTTACCAGAGTAAATATTAAAAAAGCTGTTACCAGAGATAAGTAACTGAAATATCTGAGAATAAGTTCCCTTTTTCATTCAAATACATATATATATATATATATGGAGAAAAAAGAATTTACATGGAGCAATGGGTATGTCCACCATTATATGAATTATATGAATTATGAAGTCTAAATACAAAGTCTATAAAAATTACAAAGAAACTTTGCTGAAAGAGGAGACACATATATGGGACGTGTAAACTGCTCTGTGTTCAATATAAAATTAAGCAAAAGGAAGCTTTTTCCTGCTAGGTGTATGTGGATGAGGCTATTGCTGATTCTAATGTGGTTTTCTGTTGAACGTACTCTCTTGAACCACACTTCTCTGTATCTCTAGGATATAAGACTTTAATAATAAAGATACATTAAAAACAGCGATGATGTTCCACATAGCTCTTTCTGCAAAGCTAAATTCCCCATCTAGGAAAGTGAGAAGATTAAAATATCACAGAAGAAAATTATTAGTCCCCTGCCCTCTCCACAAGGACGCAATGCCAATGGACAATGCAGGAAAACACATGGTTTCTTTTCTATTTTATTAAAAGAATCTAGAAGCATAGATAAATTGTAAATCTCAGATAAATAAGCTAAAGGCAGGAAACACCCTGTATCCCAGCTGGCAATGCAGTACAAAAGCAGCACATCAGGGTTACCCCAAAGCAGAGCCCCCAGTGCAGAGCCTGCCTCAGCTGTGCTGCCTGCCATCTTCTGCATTGTCAGAACCACAGCTTGCATCATTAAGACTTGAAACTGACCCACTTCAGTGATTAGGCTGATCCAAGGACACGGACAGAAGAGCAGGATTTAATGGGCAGGCAGGCAGGAAAAGTCTTTTAACACTTTAGAAAACATTGACTTGGTGGAAGGAATTGGCTAGCTCAAGGGATTAGTAATGAGATACTGAGCCCCTTAGCTCTAGGTCACCACACTGAATCTGGTCCAGGTCAGTAGAAATCAAAAGCTGTTGCTGTTCGGTGGCCTTCGGGAATCAGTTGGTGGTCCCACCCCAGCCATCTCTGGCAAAATATCTGTACCAACACTAATGATAACAGTTGGCAGCACTTACAGGAAAGGTTTAGGGCTGGCACAGTACAGGAAAAGTCTGAGCAGAGAAAGATGTCCCTGCAAACACACTAGGCTATGACTCAAGAAAAATGAGAAAACAAGCTCCTTCATCTTCTACAGATTTCCAGTGTGACTTGGGGGCATGAAATTGAGGATCCTGTTCAAGGAAACTTTATTTCCTCACTGCAGTGGTCTTCACAAGGCATTTAAGGCCTAAACATCTCTGAAGCTCAGAACCCCACCTTTAAAATGGGAGTAATTATCTTCAAGTGCTACTCAGGGAGATCCTGAGTAAAGGGGAGATACAAAAGCTAAACAAGAAACCAAGACAGGGGAGCAAACCTTTTCCAAGTAAAATCAGCTCCCCTACCTCCAAAGCAAGGCATTAGCTGCCCATGCTCCCATTCAAAAAGCTCTGTGCTTCAGGTGCTTTAAAAAAAGGAAAAAAACTAAATTCCCCTTATAGCAAAGAGTACCCCCAGAAAACCCCAAATTTCCACTGCTGCCTCGCAGAGCCACATCAAAGAATCCAGCTGCTCCCAGCTTTTATCCCACCTAGGATGAAATTCTAATGTGTTGTGCAGGAGGTCAAATAGATTATCATAATAGCCCCTCTGGCCTTAAAAACTATGAAATTGGAGAGTGAATCACAAGACATCAGTTACCATTGAAGGCAGGGCGGTAGGCGGCAGAGCTCAGTGATAGGGTGTGATATGGCAGAGTAAATCCAATGTTCTTAGGCCCTGTGAAGCTGGGAAACTGACATTTTGCCTTCTTTGTTGCCCCTCTGGGACAGGCAAGAGATGCAGGTTATTATAATAATAAGCCCAGTCCGCTGTCAGTGCAGCCTAAGAACATTTACTCTTACAGGAGCGAATGCGTGAAGGATTGAGCAACACTAGTTATTTTCAAACTGGATTAAGTCTTTCAAAAGCTAATAGGTTTCCAATGAGCTGTGGTGTTGCTGCTGCAGCTGCTCTAATTTGAGAATAAAAGAATGTAGGCTTTGTGCCTAGGGACCTGTTATTGATCCGAGCAAGAAGGATGGGAAGGAAGGGGGTAGAGGAGGGTTATCCTCCTTTCAGCTGGGGCAGGGGCGTTCCTTTCAAAGTCACATTATCTGCTAGTAACAACAAAACCTAACCCCATGACATGCTGCTCTATACAGGATTGCACTTGTTGAGAACTAAAAGCATCAGAGAAAAAAACCTCCACTGGCAACCTCGGGCAGCAAGCTTCATTGAGGGCCCACGAGACTCAACAGATGGGTCTCGAGACTCCCTCATTAGGAAACGTGCCTGTCCCTTTGCATCTGCTGCCCCGCTCCATGCCACGCACTCATTAGCATTGCAGGCTCACAGATTCCTTAGCACGTGCTTCCAATAAATATTGGAGAGAAAGGAGGGGACAGAAGCCACTGCTCAGAGCAGCAAGATGAGGAGGCACCCACTAGGCTGGGAAATCCTTACACACATACACACACACACACACACACACTGCCCTGCAGCCCCACAGGAGGGAGGACAATAAAAGGCATCCAACCACAAATGAGCAGTTAAAGGGACAGGTGTGGAATTGCTTCTATTCAAGTTGTGGCAGATCCTCATTCGTTCCTCTCTGCCACAGTAAATAAAAATCATCATTATATATAGGAAAAACCCCAACAATTCAGGGCAACACACAGATTGTGGACCTGCGAGAGTCTGTGGCCCCTTTCAGACAGCAAGCTGGAGCACCCTGGGTAATGCCATTACCTTCAAAGAAATTAATTAGTTTTAAGGGTCCAATTCTACAGCCAGGCTCTTTTTCTTACAGGTCTTCACCAAGCTGTCCTGCTGCCACAGATCAGGGATGTCCTTCACCATACCTGGAGTGGTCTGTGCCTCAGAGTCGAGATCAGGAGCAATTGAAGAGAAAATAGTCTCCCGTGTGTTTGAAAACGTGAGACAAAACAGCTGTCAGGGAGGCAGGAATGGAAAACCTTCCAGGTACTGCGGAAAGAGCAAAGACAAACCTTTAACCTGAAAGGCAGGGTGACAGGGAGGTGTATCTTGCTCAGATTCCCAAGAATAAATCCCTTTATTTGCCACCTCTCCCTGATTCCCCTAGACTATTCTTATTCCAGTCCTTCTCATTTGCTCTACTTTCCATTATCCTGCTGGGACCCGCAGGCATTTTGACCACACTAACTCCAGAGTGGGACTGGAAGAGTCTAAAGTGATAAACTGTGGGAGTTGATACAAATCTTGTCCAAAATGCAGTTTTCAATACCAAAACTCCCAAATCAGTGCAGACTCCGATTCTTTCCGAATGCTGCTGGCTCTAACACCCAGTCTTGTCAGATCTCTTGCTCATGATCAGCGACAGGAAAGTCCTCAATGCACATCTGCAGGTAGTAGCACTGTTGTAACATGCAGAATGATCAAGAGGTTTTTTTCATTCTTGTGTAAAGTATGAAGATAAAGACATTTTTTCTCTCCTTTAGGGCCTTGTCTTTATCTGTAACTACCAAGGACATCAGCCACCTGCTGTGGCCTGTGCTTTATCTAAAAACATTTAGCTGATGCAAAAAGGTTCCTTCCACCAGGGAGCCAGCAGTGCCAAGGAACCAGGTAAAAACAGGCCACTGTGCACATCCCTAACTCCCTGAAGAAAGGGTTTCCCCTGTAGATCAGCAGCATCGCTTCCATGCACTGAACTTTGCCCCAACACACTGGCCACTCCAGCAAGTTACTTAAACACATCCCTAACCTAAAGTTTTTTGCTTCTTTATTTAGGGACATCTCTATTTTGGGCTGAATTTGCATTTTAGAAACCTTAATGTCATTTAAAGTTTATTCAGGCCAAGCAACTCCCTTTATACCCGCCCCCCTCCTACTCCCACACAGGAATAAATAAAGTCAAGGCCCAGAATATTAGATCAGCCAGGGAATGATGGCACGCAAAGGCAAGAAGTCATTTACTGTAATTTACACACAAATTTAAAACTGCTAATCACAGCTCTTTTCTTTTTAGACATTTCCTTAGCTAAATGACACCCCTGTGTACTTCAGTCTTGCACCCACAGGATAATTTGTGATTGAGAATGTACTGAACACATACTTTCATATCCAATTAACAATGAGAACAATCTGTATGAGAAGAGAAGTTCAGGCATTTTGATGCTGTCATAACAAGAAAATGAAACTTGGTCTGAGCACTTCCTCAACAAAATTGGCTCAAAGAAGCACCTTTGCAGAAAGCTGTGAGGAAAACACTACTTGAAACTTGGAGCTCTCTTAAAAGCACCCATTGTTCATTGGAGATGGGATGAAACCTTTGAAGGTTTCAGTGCAGACTCTTCGACAAGAATAGCCAAGGTTGCTGCTTATCAAATGAAAGTGTCATCTTGTCTGTGACAGACGTGCCAGCACTGCTCAGTGTCACAGTCTTTGCACCTACTGGAAGCTACTCCACCTTGATAAGCTGTACCCCTGCCCAGATCTAAAATGGTAGTCTCAGCTCTTCCCTGCTTTTAGAAAGTGGGGATTTGAGATCAAATCACTGCTGCACAGGAATCCCACCCCTGGGGAGGATAAGTGAAGGACAAAGCAGTCGGGTTCACAGGTTAATGTGGAGGCATCTGAACCTTGAAGGGTTAACAGAGAAACAACCAGAGAGCAGCTTTTATGTGCATATAAATAAAGGAAACTGAAGGAGAAACAGCACTATTCTCTGGAACGGAGTAAGGTCTCAATTTTAAGCTGTGACAGAAAGCAATAATGTTACGGATTCACTTAATTACAGCTGGATAAAACATAAAGGCTCTACAACAGACATATTTTTGGTACTACAGCTTTAACTCTTTCAGGGACTTTACTGGTTCTCACTGCAGTAATTTCTGAGTACCCCAGAATTTTTTTTTTTAATTGTTCTCAGAGTATCCTCTGAAATAGATTTAGTGCCTCACTCTCATTCTGGGGAATGCAACATTTCTAATATACAGAAAAACTAAGGTGGGAATTTCAAAGTGACAAAATGCACATGCACAATAATCACAGGGCAGCTTTGAAATTTTAGTTGTCTTAAGCAACACACTGCAAGGAAAAGGGAAAGTAAGGGCTTGTGGCAGCAAACTGGATTTGGAGCTCGGGTTACTAGAGCGTCTTTCTCTCCAAAATCTTTTGTCACATTTGGAAAGCTTGCCTGAAGACACAGCTTTAAGAAATTGCCTGACTGGGAAGAACTGAAGCTTTTATGGAAGTAGGAATGCACTCTTCAGGACTGGGTAAACTGTGCTCTTTCTCCTAACCTCTGCCACTTGCTCAACTTTCTCATCAGTGATAGCTTTCTCCCCTACTCCATTTGTGAAATAGTCTAACACTGGGTGTGGCTTCCCCACAAAACGCTTCCTAATTAGTTTCTAAGCATTAAATGATTATGGAAGCGCAATTCCCATTCCACTCAGGTGATGAAAAGCTTTACAGGAGTTCAGTCTCACTTTGTAATTAGAGAAATTAGCTTTCTAAGTTTAGATCACTCAACTGTGCAAATGGGTTCATCTGCTGGAATGTGTTGCTCCGAAATGCGTGTCAGCCAAGCAGCACGGCGCGGTCCCTATCTCTGCTCCGCGACACTCGCCCAAGTGGGCAGGTCACTTCCAGAACAGCAAGAGGAAAATGAAGTGTTGTGGGTGTATTATAGGAAAGGCCTTATCTAAAAGCTCACTCATCCGTGATTGACTGTGGAGATATGTCCTTCTCCTTGCAACAGCGAAGCTTAACTCCTAGATAAAGGATAATCCGAGTGGATGAAATTTCACTCTTCCACTCAGTTTGTCCAGGCTTACATCTAAAACTGCAGCAAATTTATTTTATTGGCTAATTTCAAGGAGCAAAATTACTTTTATAAAAAGCTGGAGGAACAAAGGGCTCCTTTAGCCTCTTCGTTTGCTGTGAAAAGAGGTCATTGAGCTTTATGAATTCTTTATGACCACAGATTCCACATGTCAACAGATTCTTTTCTGGTAGTCCTTTAACTGGTTTATTGAAGGCTGATGCAGCATCATTCCCCTATGATTATGCAACTGTCTTGATCTGCATTACAGCAGTAAACAAAAGTTTAGTCACTGACTTGAAAATGAGATGCATCAGGTCCCTGAACGAAGAACTCTTCCAGGGGCGCCATTCCAAGCTTACCTTCAGGTATCACAAATCTAAGGAAATCCTGTGGGATTGTTCACAGCCATGGCTCAATGAGTCACTGAGCTTTAAAAGGAAATTACAACTTTCCTCACACAAAGAATTGACTTCACGACACCTGACCCTCGTAAGGCAGACACTCCCTCTAAAGGCTGTGATCCCTGTCCCACCGAAGTCCTGGGCAACCTCCCAGTGGCCCCAATGAACAGCTCTATATTAGGGAGCTGATTCAGGCCCAAAGTGAAGCACTGCCCGTAATGTTGGACTTTGGCACGCTCGATGTCTGTAATGGCTTCTAATGTGGATGTGATCTAATTATGTCGGAATAGGAAGATTAGCAGGAAGTAACTTTACGCAATGTAAAAAGTCCAGTGCCAGACGCTGAAAAGTTCTTCACCAGCCACAGAGGAAGACACGTCGGCTCCACACCTCGTGAGACGTGCAGGCAGAGCCTTGCAGCAGGGATTTTATGTGCACAGGTCCCAGGCTGCTCAAAGCAACTGCAGTTCAGGCCCCTGTGCACATACGCAGCAGTTTGCACGTTGCTGTATCCGTAGCGAAGGGAGCATCTTGAAAAGATGCTCAGGCTGCAGGCAACGCACTCAGCTGGTTTCCAGTGCTGCTGTGCAGTGGCTCAAGATCTGGCCTTGACAGCCCAGAGGAAAAAAGCAAGAGATGGGACTCCAAGGGGGAAATTCTAGACTAAGTAAGTTTAGGGGGATTTTACTGCTGACTTCCATGAGGTCAAAATTTGTTTTAGGGCTGCAAGGGAGAGGGTTTGCAAAGAGCTTCTGCACATGATTCATGCTCTGCTGCGCTTTACCTATCACTAATACTCTCCATCTCAAGACACTGGGAGACAATTAATTAATGCTTGCAAAGCATTTTAAGTTGTTGGACAAGTAATTCTGTTTGAGGGCAGCTACACTGCTGAGTCACAAGCACTGTGGGAAAGAGAACTCTGGATTTCCTAAGCACTGGAGTCAAACAGGTGGAGTAACCTTTTACAGAAAGGCCAACTCAAGACCTGCCCTAAAGGTACAGAGCATACCAGCAGCAGCAGGGTATTTAAAGGCCCAGAGGAGCAGATGTGTGGCACTTGGGAATGAGTAACATTTAACCAGGCTGTGGAAGCTAACCAACACGCACTGGAAAAAAAGAAGAGAGGCACTGGTATCACCAAACTGCAGCCATGTCGCAGATTAAACACCATGACGGTTTGCCAGCCTTTGAAAAGTTAATGAATCCAATGAGGTACAACCAACGCTGCTGGGACCTGGGGGCTGAGCAAGGCTGGAAGGAGTATTCGGCAACTGCGCACCTCACAGGCCGGTGTGTAATCTAAGTCGTGAACTCACAAATGGGAACGGGATCTGCAGGAGTCTGGTGGAAGTCTGAGCACAGTTCTAAGGTGAGGGGTACAAATACCACCAGCTTTCCAGCCTGGGGCACTCCAGAACGGGACAGACCTCACCACAGCCAAGAACAGGCACACACTTTGCTTTTGCCATAGGAAATGAAAACAAAGGATATAAAATTAGGTCAGAAACCTTGTTTTCCTCTGTACCACTGACTCTGGTGTATAAAATAGACATTCACACATCTACTGTGTCAGATCAGGGTGGAATAGATCAGGACATAAGAATAGCTGTTCTGGGTCAGACCGAACGTCATGTAGGCCAAGTTCCTGTCGCCAGCACCTCAGGAAGAAAGGGACAGTGATGCAGCGAGTTCCCAGCACAGTCACCCAACTTCTAGACCCACAGCCCAGGGACTTCCCAAACCAGAGACAAAGTTAGGGGTGGGGTTTTTTTGGGTTTTCTTTTTTTGTTCAATGTCCTTTGATGTGTGGCTCTATCCTCTGGGAACCAGTCTGAACTCTTTTTGCTATTGTGCAAACCTTTGGGCTTCTCAGTAACCTGTGGCAGGGAGTCCCTTAAGTGATCACCTGGCTGTGCGGCTCCGGACCTTGCTCCAGAAAGGAAGTGTGGCAGAGCAACCAGAGCACCCACTTGAAAACTGGGATGAGCCTCTGCAGCGCGGGGACAGGGTCCCTGATGGTCTGCCAGCACTGTGCTACCGGGACCGATCAGCTGAGGGACCTTTTCTGCCACCTGAAGTGCGGGAGGCCCTCGGCGGCGCGACCTCGTGTTGAGGCGGGCACGAGTCGCACGGTGGCGACTGCCACCTCCGCTTCGCTCGGGACAGCCGCCGGCCGGGGCTACCTGAGCGTCCCGGGCCGGCCGTGCCTCCCAGCCCTCAGGGCGCGCCGACCCGCTCCCGGCAGCGCCCCCACCCCGTCCCGCCTCAGGTACCGAGCGGCGGGAAGGGCGGGCAGCCGCCGCCGGCCAGTGGCAGGGGAAAGGTTTCACACCGCAAAAAGTGTCCCCCGAAAGGCTTCTCCCTTCCACCGGCGCCGAGGAGGCGAGGAGCAGCGGGCTGGGCGAGCAGGACCCGCGCGTCCCCTCAGCGAGCGGCGGGGCGGGAAAAGCCCTCAGCCCGGAGCGCCACTGAGGGAGCGCCGGGGCCGCCTCAGCGCGGCTCCTCCTGCCCCAGGTCGCGCTGGAAGCACCTGCGGAGCGGCGCTTCCCGAGGGACGGACCCTCGGGGCGGCCGGGGCGCGCCGCCTCCCTCAGGCGGAGGAGCTGCGGACCCTCAACTCACTCCATCNGCTCCATCCTCACCCTGCTCCTGGCGCTGCGGGCCGAGGTACGTACCGGGGCACGGCGCGGGCCACGCGGCCGCTCCGGCCGGCTTGGCGCTCTTCGGCGGAGCGTGCGGGAGATGGGTTTGGGAGATCCNCCTCCTCCTCCTCCTCCTCCTCCCGCCGGTACCTGCCTCCCCCTGCCCGTGCCATTCCCCTCCTCTGCTCCCTCCTCCTGCTGTCCCCCTCATGCATATGGATGGACGCATGCGCCTGCCGCCCTGGGCTAGATGAAGCGGAGCGGCGGCGGCGCTCCCAGACGGGCGGGCGGCTGCGGGGCAGTGCGTGTGCTGCATGTGCGTGCGTGTGTGTGTGAGTGAGTGAGTGTGTGTGCGTGTGTGTGTCTCGGGGGGGCGAGGGGCTCCGCCGCAAGAAATAAAAGGACTGGGATAATAATCGC